>OY986041.1:19305845-19595652 GCA_963920215.1 Nineta flava
GGTGCAACTGTTTATACTTGATAAACAAACATACAAACACTCAAGCTTTCATATTTATAATATTAGTAGGATTTTGCACCTTGTTGTATGTATATATTGGACTTTTCAGTTGAGCTTGAAAAGTTGAATTCATTTTAGATTAAGTTTGTTTGCAACTTACGTCCATTGTAAATTGGCATATTGAAATTCATATTTTATTGATAAAGTACTTTGCATAAATATTTTATGCTATATACTTATCTTTTATAATTTATAATCTTGGTAAAAGATTACATTAAAAAAAATATTTTTTATTTGAAAGAAAACAAGTTACAATAGATTTATAAGTACAATAATATTTCAACAACAATTAATTCTAGAGTTACAACAATTTAAATCTGCCATAGCCGGACCCAAGACCGGTTGACAAAAGAGGAGGGAACCTAAGCTACGGTACGAGGCATTGTGCCTAGAAAACTAGCCGAAGGCTAGGGCAGCAGGATCAAATGCTGTCATAAACAGTCCCTTGGAGCAATTAGCGAACTCCACTGTATAAATACCCTCCCCATCAAGTGGCCGATGGGGTAGTACACTACCCGATTTACTCGTGGGACCAAAATGGTTAATGGTATAAAAAAAATAAATCTGGAGCTCAAATTCCCTAAAAAGTGAATCAGTTGTGGCTGCGCAAGTTTACCTCGCCGACAAAAAAAAAACTGCAGGTTCATCCAGCCCAGCAGAAAATCTGAACGATAAACTCCAGAATCATTTCCTGAAGATGGAAATAATAAAAAATCTTTCGGGTGTAGCCTGGAGAAAATCAGCAGTAAACAAAGCCAGGGCTAAGGGGAAGCCAATTCCTCCAATAAAGAGGAAAATCCGGACAAAAAACCCTACAGCCATGTTTTTCCAAACAGTGATTCCTGTGGGGGCCGATTCAAGCAATTAGTCCTTGGAAAACCCACTGGAAAAGAGGTTGAGGTCTGAAGACGGGACTCCAAGCCCGAAATAGTTCTCGAAAAATCGTAGAGGGGGGACAGGCAACAGCAAAGATGTGCAGTGCACTGCAGGAGTATCCTGAGGTTAAAATGATCCAGGAACAATCCAGCAGGGTGCAACTCTCGATGCCACTAATCCTTATTAGTCAAGAGCTCGTTGGCTACCTGGGCAGAGGGGCTCTCGTTGTACAGTGCATAGGCACAACAGCCATAAACTGGATTATGGAGAACGTCCCGAATATCAGGCCATGAGAGTGAACGAAACTTATCGTTGGGGATGCAAAAGCCCTGATGAACATATCAAAAGTTCTGCTGTATGCTCCCCAGATCTATATCGCCGTAGAAACGGGCAAAATTATCAAAACTCTAGGAGCGCAGAATACAAACCTGCACACTGAGGAGTGGCGAATTATCAACAACACTATACGGGAGACACCATCGTGCTGAAAGGGCTTAAGTAATACCTCGGGTTTGGTCAAGTCAACCTTAGACCCATGGAGACTACACAAGGAAATCAAACTCCATGTAAACAAGTAATTGACAAAACTAAGATGTCTAACACAAATACAAGAGGTGAGTAAATCTTTGATTATATTATAGCTAATAACTTAGATATAGTAAATCAAGACAACAAGCTGACTTTTATTAACAAAGTTCGGAAGGAAATCATTGATGTAACACTGAATACTTATGAAATCAGCGGAAAAATTAAGAAATGGCTAGTATCCGATGAACCATCTGCATCGGATCACAGACAAATCTATTACAATGTGGAGGTGAGAACGGACCAATGTAATATTGATATGTGTTTAACATATCTCTTTGCAATATTAAAATTATCAGTATGCGTTCATGTATACGGACGTCACTGTATTAAAATTATCAGTATTCTGCCATGCATATGGATGTCACTTGTTTATTATTTGACTTGTGACTTAATCAAATATATTTTTTGTATATAGCATTGCATAATTGCTTGCGCACGTATTGTTTTTGGTATACCGTGTGTGTTGGACAGCTTTTCCTATAGATAGAGAATCAATGTTAAATATTATTTACTATAATAACTATACACAATGCTTAATAAAGATATAAAAATAGTGGGGGTACTCTGTGGTGTATGAAGTCGTCAGTAAACATAAACATCTAATTAGAGTGGTATAATGGTATAACATAAAACAACAATCCACACAAATTAAAAGAAAAATAAAACCCCAAAAAAATAAATAAAAATAGAATTCTGACAAAAAAAAAGTTAAACCAACGGTTCGAATATTCCTCCATTATTTGCTAAACAATATCCGAGTCAATTGTAGAAATCTAGCCGGGTATTTTCTAGCACTTGAGAAGAAATATTCGTACAATTGTCATATTTGCACAAGGTGGTTGCCCTGCACCCAATGCCAGGAATTATGTTAGCATAAGACTTTATAATCATTCTTTAAAATTCTTTAAATGCCAAATAATGATTTTTACTTGTCTTTGCTAAAATATTTTGCAAAAGGTAAACCAAATTCTAAAGTCGAACGTACACCGTTCATTTCTCAACTCATATAAAATATACATGGTTTTACATAACTTTATAAGCATATAGTTAAGAATTCATGAAAGATTTATATACATATATAGGGGTAATTATTATTCCAATATAATTTACCCCAAAATTATAATATTTATTTTATTTTGAAAAAATTTAAATTTATTTAAAAATTTTTAAATTTTTATCGTTACAATATTCACTATCAAAATCAAAGGAGAACAAATTGGGACGAATATAATTCGACACTAAAGTTTAAACTCGCCACAATCCCGAAAAAAATTAAAACATTTATGGACATTGAGCTTACTACTGAGCTTCAGCATCCAATAATTCCTAGAAAACTCGGAGGTCTCAAAAGACATCAGCAAGTCAACTTGTTGGAGGAATGAAGGCCTAAGGAATCAAAGGCAAAGGGTTCACCAACGATTTAACAGAGCAAATAGGATAGAGAACTGGGACAACTACCATGAAATACCCTTACTCAATACAAAAGGTCTCTGAAAAAAGCCAAAATAAATAAACACACCGGAGAAAGCAAGACTCCATCATATCCTAGGGTAGAAACCCGCTGACACCATCGGGTCACTACGTAACCCCGATTGGTAATTCTACAAAACACATTATAGTATTCGGTTATTTCAAAAGTTTTGTCGGTTTTAATGTCATATGTTTTTTAACCCGACTTCAAAAAGGAGGATGGTTCTCAATTTGTCTGTATTTTTTTTTTTTTTTTATGTTTGTCACCTCAGAACTCCGTCATTTATGAACCGATTTTGAATTTTTTTTTTAACGGGTTTGATTCAAGGTAGGTCCCATTGTCACCAAATCGCATTCTGATGAGAGGATCCTAGGGAAATCGAGGAAAATCCTCATTTTATATGTGATAACCGGTTTCTGCGAAAGTTTTTTTTTTTTTTAAAGAGTATACTCATTCATAATGGGAAAATAAGAAAAAATTTTTAAAAACCGACTTCAAAAAAATTTTTTACAAAAAAAAAACCGACCCCAAAAACAAAATTTTTACAAAAAAAAACCCAATTCCTTGTAAAAAAACTGAAAATCTGTTATAAAAAAATGCACTAAAAATTTAAAAAAAAAAAAAAAAAACGTAAAAAAAAATGTGTTATAAAAAAATGCACTAAAAATTAGTAGGTCGTTTAGTAGCTCTACCCATATTTTGACAAATAAAATCAGTTTTAGAACTTCAAAGTTACTAAAAAGCGAAAAATAAACCATATTTTGACAAAATGGAAACCCGACTACAAAGATCAAATATTCTATAACAAAAAATGCACTAAAAAGTAAAAAAATAATTGCATATTCTTGTGCCAATTTTAGTTCTACTAAGCAAAAATTTTTTAATATATATGTACCATTATTGTTATTTTTGGAGGCGGTGTCCAAAAGTTATGTGAATTTCTCTATGCTGACACCGCCTCCAAAAATAACAATAATTGTACATATATATTTAAAAATTTTTGCTTAGTAGAACTAAAATTGGCACAAGAATATGCAATTATTTTTTTACTTTTTAGTGCATTTTTTGTTAGAGAATATTTGATCTTTGTAGTCGGGTTTCCATTTTGTCAAAATATGGTTTATGTAGCTCCATATCTCTATATAAATATTTATTCTACTGTGGTGGTATATACTGATCGATAGAGAATTTTGTACTCTATACATTGATGCTGATTGATGCTTCATTTTTTTCCAAATTTTAATTTTTTGTCTCTTTTCAGGTTATAACCAGGTTGTACGATTTTCGGCCAATTTTTCTCTACGAATTCAAATTGAACTAAAGCGCTGCCGAAACAGCCCGAAAAATTAACCAGGCAATTGGCAATGATAGTGTTAGTGACATTTCGTTCCGGAAATTTTAGCCTCAAAGAAGAGTCGCGAAGTGCGACGAGTCGTGAAGGACCCTAATGGAGACTGACCAATCACAAATGGTGCGTGGGATGGCGAAAGAACTGGGTGTCAGCTCCCATATGGTTTTTGACGGATTAAAACGTATTGGAAAGGTCAAAAAGCTCGAAAAGTGGGTGCCCCACGATTTGACCGATCGACTGAAATTTCACGTTTCACAAATCACCGCCTGAAAATTAAACCAATTGAGCGTCGAAGTTCTGCCTCACCCACCATACTTCCCAGACCTCTCGCCAGCCAACTACCATCTCTTCAAGTACTTCGACAACTTTCTTACCGATAGAACCTTCACCAATCAGGACCAGGCAAAAACGGCCTTCATCGACTTCATTGAATCCCGAGCACTCAATTTTTTAGCCGACGGAATTAATCGACTTACGTTGTTATGTTGGTAAAAGTGCACTGATTCAAATGGCACTTACTTCGATTAAATTAAATAAGCATTCACTGAGATATTACAATTTAAAGTAGACTCATAAAAACGAACAGAACTTTTGAAACAACCTAATACAATCATAAAATTTTACATAATCTACAATAAATTTACTTTTTTTTTTCGTAAATTAAAATTTATTATGTTAATGTATATTAATTGTTTGAGTATATTTGTATAACTGTGTATAAAATATAACGTTCGATAGCATTATTCAAGGAATTCATTCAGAGAATATTCATTCGTTTATTCATTCAAGGAATATTTTAAAACAATATTTGTCACAGTGTACTTTATTAACACACTTGTTTCAAGTTTAAATATAACAAGTAATGTAACAACTAACTGAGTTAATTGTTTGAATACCCAGTATATACTGAGTTGTATATCAATGTTTGAATTGTTAATATTTCTGCCTATTCAATGTTTATAAATTATGAATTATTTGTAAATGTTTGTTTTGTGTTAATAATTAATATGGAAACAGTAAAATTTTCTTGCATTTATAAAAATTTATATTAATGTTCTTGCGATTTTTATATATTTAAATATTGAGTTATGTAATTGAGTTAATCAACGCGAAGCGACTGTTAACGCAAAGCGTTGGTCAACGCGAGCCATTAGGCGACGCGAAAAGTTAGTCAACGCGGAGCTTAAGAAAATCAACGGAAAGCTTTGGTAAACGCAAAGCGTTAACCAACGCGAAACGTAAGCTAAAGCGAACCGTAAGTCAGCCAACGCGAAGAGTTGGTCAATGAGAAGCGTTAGTAATTCAAAGAGAATCGTCAGTGATTCAACGCGAAGCTCGATTTCACGCGAATCGTTAACGCTTAAAGTGAGCGTGAAAAGTTAGTCAAAGCGTAGCGTTAGTTAACGCGTAGCGTTAACAAGCGTAAGTTATACAACGCGAAGCGTTAGCAACCGTAAGTTATACAACGCAAAGAGTTAGCCGACGCGAAGCGTCAGTCGATACGACGCACTAGCTAACGCGAGGAAATTAACGTGGAGCGTAAGCAAGTTAACGCGAAGCGTTAATAACATTGGTAAACGCAAAGCGATAACCAACAGGAAACGTAAGCTAATGCGAACCTTAAGTCTGCCAATGTGAAGCTTTGTTCAATGAGAAGCGTTAGTTATTTAAAGCGAAGCGTCAGTGATTTTCGAAGCGTGATTTCACGCAAATCGTTAACCAACGCAAAGCCTTAACCAACGCGAAACATAAGCTACACCGAACCGTAAATCACTCAACGCGAAGCGTAGGTCAATAGAAAGCGTTAGGTCAACGCGAAGCGTTAGTAATTCGTTTAGCAACGCTTTGAGTTTACCAACACGAAACGTAAGCTGAAGAGGACCACAAGTTAGCCAACGCGAAGCGTTGGTCAATGAGAAGCGTTAGTCAATTAGAAGTGTTAAGTCAACGCGAAGTGTTGGTAAACGCTTTGTGTTCACCAACTTTGCGAAACGTTAGCGAAAGCGAACCATAAGTCCGCCAACGCGAAGCGTTGGTTTATGAGAATCGTTAGTTTTTCAAAGCGAAACGTTGGTGATTCGTGAAGCGTGATTTCACGCGAATCGTTAATTAACGCAAACGTCATTAACGCTAAAAAAGTCAGCCAACGCGAAGCGTTGGACAATGAAAAGCGTGAGTCAATAGAAAGTGTTAGGTCAACGCGAAGCGTAGTCTAAAGCGGACCATAAGTCAGCCAACGCGAAGCGTTGGTCAATGAGAAGCGTTAGTTATGCAAAGCGAAACGTCAGAGATTCGCGAAGCGAGAATTTAAGCGAACCGTTAACCAACGCAAAGCGATAACCAACGCGAAACGTAAGCTAAAGTGAACCTTAAGTCAGCCAACGCAAAGCGTTGGTTAATGAGAATCGTTAGTTTTTCAAAGCGAAACGTTGGTGATTCGTGAAGCGTGATTTCACCCGAATCGTTAATTAACGCAAACCGTTAACCAACGCGAACCGTAAGTTCAAGCGAGCCGTAAGTCAGCTAATGCGAAGCGTTGGACAATGAGAAGCGTGAGTCAATAGAAAGTGTTAGGTCAACGCGAAGCGTTGGTAAACGCAAAGCGTTAACCAACGCGAAACGAAAGCTAATGCGAACCATAAGACAGCCAACGCGAAAAGTTGGTCAATGTGAAGCGTTAGTTATGCAAAGCGAAGCGTCAGTGATTCGCGAAGCGAGATTTCAAGCGAATCGTTAACCAACTCAAACCATTAACCAACGCAAAACGTAAGCTAAAGCGAACCGTAAGTTGGTCAATAAGAAGCGATAGTTATTCAAAGCGAATTGCTTGTGATTCGACGTGAAGCGTGCTTTCACGCGAATCGTTAAGGCTTAAAGTAAACGTGAAAAGTTAGTTAAATCATAGCGATAGTTAACGCGAAGCGAAAGCACGCGTAAGCTATATTACGCGAAGAGTTAGCTGACGCGAAGCGTCAGTCGATACACAGCACTAGATAACGAGAGGAAGTTAACGCGGAGCGTAAGCAAGTTAACGCTGAGCGTTAGCAAGATAACGCTGAGCGTAAGCAAAGTAACGCAAAGAGCTAGTTAATCAACGCATAGCGTTGGTAAACTTAAAAAGCTTAAGCGAGTCGTAAGTCAGCCAACGCGGAGCGTTGGTCAATAAAAATCGTTAGTCAATAGAAAGTGTTAAGTCAACGCGAAGCGTTGGAAAACGCAGGGCGTTTGCCAACGCGAAACGTTAAATAAAGCAAACCGTAAGTTAGCCAACGCGAAGCGTTGGTTACTGAGAAACGAAAGTTATTCAAAACGAAACGTTGGTGATTCGCGAAGCGTGATTTCGCGCGAATCGTTAATTAACGCAAAGCGTTAATCGTTGGTCCATTAAGCGTTAAGTGTTGGTCAATCAGAAGTTTTAGTCAAAAGGAAGTGTCAGGTAAACGCGAAGCGTTAGTAAATCGACGCGAAGCGTAAGCTAAAGCGAACCGTAAGTCAGCCAACGGGAAGCGTTAATTAATGAGAATCGTTAGTTATTAAAAGCGAAGCGTCGGTGATTCGCGAAGCGTGATTTCACACGAATCGTTACCCAACGAAAAGCATGAATCAACTCGAAACGTAAGTTAACGCGAACCGTATGTCAGCCAACGCATAGTGTTAGTAAATCAACGCATAGCGTTGGTAAACGCAAAGCGTTAACCAACGCGACACGCAAGCTAAAGCGAACCGTAAGTTTCCCAACGCGAAGCGTTGGTCAATGAGAACCGTTGGTATATGTATATATATATATATATATATATATATATATATATATATATATATATATATATATATATATGTATATATATATATATATATATATAATTTATATATATATATAAATGTATATATATATATATATATATATGTATAGATATATATATATATATAATTTATATATATATATATATAAATGTATATATATATATATATATATATATATATATATATATATATATATATATATATGTATATATATATATATATATATACATGTATAAAAATTGTATAGATGATTTTTGATAGGACAGATGGACCTTTGAATAAACTTTTAGCAAAATTTTGACATCTGTACCTACTATTTTGACCTACTACCTGAGACCAACTATTTTTTTTTTAAATAAAATCACTTAAACCTTGACCTAATACATATACCTGGTTAACAAAACTAAAATAAACATAAAAACAATACAATTTGATGTATATTTTGATTGCACATGTGCCCGTCTTCGATCGACTCATTTTCAAATTTAAACACAAATTTTGAGAAAACGGTTGACTTTATGAAAAAAGTTTTCAAACAAAAGTTTTTTATTTTAAAAAGAAAAAGATTTTTTGTTAACAAATTTTTTTTCTATCTTCTACGGTTTCAAAGACATAATTTTTCCCCCTGGTCAATGTTTATAAATTATGAATTATTTGTAAATGTTTGTTTTGTGTTAATAATTAATATGGAAACAGTACAATTTTCTTGCATTTATAAAAATTTATATTAATGTTCTTGCGATTTTTATATATTTAAATATTGAGTTATGTAATTGAGTTAATCAACGCGAAGCGACTGTTAACGCAAAGCGTTGGTCAACGCGAGCCATTAGGCGACGCGAAAAGTTAGTCAACGCGGAGCTTAAGAAAATCAACGGAAAGCTTTGGTAAACGCAAAGCGTTAACCAACGCGAAACGTAAGCTAAAGCGAACCGTAAGTCAGCCAACGCGAAGAGTTGGTCAATGAGAAGCGTTAGTAATTCAAAGAGAATCGTCAGTGATTCAACGCGAAGCTCGATTTCACGCGAATCGTTAACGCTTAAAGTGAGCGTGAAAAGTTAGTCAAAGCGTAGCGTTAGTTAACGCGTAGCGTTAACAAGCGTAAGTTATACAACGCGAAGCGTTAGCAACCGTAAGTTATACAACGCAAAGAGTTAGCCGACGCGAAGCGTCAGTCGATACGACGCACTAGCTAACGCGAGGAAATTAACGTGGAGCGTAAGCAAGTTAACGCGAAGCGTTAATAACATTGGTAAACGCAAAGCGATAACCAACAGGAAACGTAAGCTAATGCGAACCTTAAGTCTGCCAATGTGAAGCTTTGTTCAATGAGAAGCGTTAGTTATTTAAAGCGAAGCGTCAGTGATTTTCGAAGCGTGATTTCACGCAAATCGTTAACCAACGCAAAGCCTTAACCAACGCGAAACATAAGCTACACCGAACCGTAAATCACTCAACGCGAAGCGTAGGTCAATAGAAAGCGTTAGGTCAACGCGAAGCGTTAGTAATTCGTTTAGCAACGCTTTGAGTTTACCAACACGAAACGTAAGCTGAAGAGGACCACAAGTTAGCCAACGCGAAGCGTTGGTCAATGAGAAGCGTTAGTCAATTAGAAGTGTTAAGTCAACGCGAAGTGTTGGTAAACGCTTTGTGTTCACCAACTTTGCGAAACGTTAGCGAAAGCGAACCGTAAGTCCGCCAACGCGAAGCGTTGGTTTATGAGAATCGTTAGTTTTTCAAAGCGAAACGTTGGTGATTCGTGAAGCGTGATTTCACGCGAATCGTTAATTAACGCAAACGTCATTAACGCTAAAAAAGTCAGCCAACGCGAAGCGTTGGACAATGAAAAGCGTGAGTCAATAGAAAGTGTTAGGTCAACGCGAAGCGTAGTCTAAAGCGGACCATAAGTCAGCCAACGCGAAGCGTTGGTCAATGAGAAGCGTTAGTTATGCAAAGCGAAACGTCAGAGATTCGCGAAGCGAGAATTTAAGCGAACCGTTAACCAACGCAAAGCGATAACCAACGCGAAACGTAAGCTAAAGTGAACCTTAAGTCAGCCAACGCAAAGCGTTGGTTAATGAGAATCGTTAGTTTTTCAAAGCGAAACGTTGGTGATTCGTGAAGCGTGATTTCACCCGAATCGTTAATTAACGCAAACCGTTAACCAACGCGAACCGTAAGTTCAAGCGAGCCGTAAGTCAGCTAATGCGAAGCGTTGGACAATGAGAAGCGTGAGTCAATAGAAAGTGTTAGGTCAACGCGAAGCGTTGGTAAACGCAAAGCGTTAACCAACGCGAAACGAAAGCTAATGCGAACCATAAGACAGCCAACGCGAAAAGTTGGTCAATGTGAAGCGTTAGTTATGCAAAGCGAAGCGTCAGTGATTCGCGAAGCGAGATTTCAAGCGAATCGTTAACCAACTCAAACCATTAACCAACGCAAAACGTAAGCTAAAGCGAACCGTAAGTTGGTCAATAAGAAGCGATAGTTATTCAAAGCGAATTGCTTGTGATTCGACGTGAAGCGTGCTTTCACGCGAATCGTTAAGGCTTAAAGTAAACGTGAAAAGTTAGTTAAATCATAGCGATAGTTAACGCGAAGCGAAAGCACGCGTAAGCTATATTACGCGAAGAGTTAGCTGACGCGAAGCGTCAGTCGATACACAGCACTAGATAACGAGAGGAAGTTAACGCGGAGCGTAAGCAAGTTAACGCTGAGCGTTAGCAAGATAACGCTGAGCGTAAGCAAAGTAACGCGAAGAGCTAGTTAATCAACGCATAGCGTTGGTAAACTTAAAAAGCTTAAGCGAGTCGTAAGTCAGCCAACGCGGAGCGTTGGTCAATAAAAATCGTTAGTCAATAGAAAGTGTTAAGTCAACGCGAAGCGTTGGAAAACGCAGGGCGTTTGCCAACGCGAAACGTTAAATAAAGCGAACCGTAAGTTAGCCAACGCGAAGCGTTGGTTACTGAGAAACGAAAGTTATTCAAAACGAAACGTTGGTGATTCGCGAAGCGTGATTTCGCGCGAATCGTTAATTAACGCAAAGCGTTAATCGTTGGTCCATTAAGCGTTAAGTGTTGGTCAATCAGAAGTTTTAGTCAAAAGGAAGTGTCAGGTAAACGCGAAGCGTTAGTAAATCGACGCGAAGCGTAAGCTAAAGCGAACCGTAAGTCAGCCAACGGGAAGCGTTAATTAATGAGAATCGTTAGTTATTAAAAGCGAAGCGTCGGTGATTCGCGAAGCGTGATTTCACACGAATCGTTACCCAACGAAAAGCATGAATCAACTCGAAACGTAAGTTAACGCGAACCGTATGTCAGCCAACGCATAGTGTTAGTAAATCAACGCATAGCGTTGGTAAACGCAAAGCGTTAACCAACGCGACACGCAAGCTAAAGCGAACCGTAAGTTTCCCAACGCGAAGCGTTGGTCAATGAGAACCGTTGGTATATATATATATATATATATATATATATATATATATATATATATATATATATATATATATGTATATATATATATATATATATATATATATAATTTATATATATATATATAAATGTATATATATATATATATATATATATATATATGTATAGATATATATATATAATTTATATATATATATATATAAATGTATATATATATATATATATATATATATATATATATATATGTATATATATATATATATATATATACATGTATAAAAATTGTATAGATGATTTTTGATAGGACAGATGGACCTGTGAATAAACTTTTAGCAAAATTTTGACATCTGTACCTACTATTTTGACCTACTACCTGAGACCAACTATTTTTTTTTTAAATAAAATCACTTAAACCTTGACCTAATACATATACCTGGTTAACAAAACTAAAATAAACATAAAAACAATACAATTTGATGTATATTTTGATTGCACATGTGCCCGTCTTCGATCGACTCATTTTCAAATTTAAACACAAATTTTGAGAAAACGGTTGACTTTATGAAAAAAGTTTTCAAACAAAAGTTTTTTATTTTAAAAAGAAAAAGATTTTTTGTTAACAAATTTTTTTTCTATCTTCTACGGTTTCAAAGACATAATTTTTCCCCCTGGTCGGGGGAAACACGTTCCGATTTTGCCCATTAACGAACTTGACCTTACTTTTTTGGTCTATTTGGTTATCTCTTTTCGTTCTTCAGTTATCGTGTTCACAGACGGACGGACAGACGAATAAGGCCAAATTAGGCCATTTTATGAATACCTTTGTCAAGCATTTTTGTCAAGGATTCATATTTTCAAGCGTTACAAAGACGGGACTAAATATTATATACCTTGTATATTTACATATACAGGATATAAAAATAGTATGTTTAGTTGTTATGTATACCTTCGGGTCCATGGAGACCATGCCTTCATTCGCCTGTCAATTGTATTTCTCATTTTTTTCAACTTTGAGGACAAATTTTGATAAAACTGTTGAGTTTATGAAAAAAATTTTCAAACAAAAGTTGTTTATTTCAAAGAGAAGAAGATTTTTTGTTCACAAATTTTTTTTCTATCTCCTACGGTTTCAAAGATATAATTTTTCCCCCCTGGCGGGAGGAAACGCGTTCCGATGTTGCCCATTAACGAACTTGACCTTACTTTTTTGGTCAAGAATACACAAAAAAATTTTCAGCTCGATATCTCTTTTTGTTTTTGAGTTATCGGCTTCACAGACGGACAGACGGACAGACGCACGGACATGTGAAAAAGGCCGAATTAGGCCATTTTATGAATACCTTTGTGAAATATTTTTGTCAAGGATTAATATTTTCAAGCGTTACAAAGTCGGGACTAAACTTAATATACCTTGTATATTTACAAATATACTGGGTATAAAAACTAGATGTTCCTAAGAATTGTTAAAAATTTGATTTTTAATCACTGATAACCGTTTCAAATAATCGATAAGAGGGTTTGATTTTTTGTGAAAACATATTTTCGTGATTAAACTTGCCAAATATTAAAGTTTAAAACTTTTATCTATTTTCAAATCTCACACGTAAACATCCTTAAAAAGGTCATCCACATACAATAGTCAACTAGATCTTCTCATGAATGTACTTCAAACAGAGTGTTGAAAAATTATTGGTCATAATTTCAGGATTGGTCAAGGATGTATCATCAAAACGAGAAACAACAAGTAAAAATAACAACTTGCTGACTTAGGTGCTTAGTTACCCCGTGGGATCGCTTCTTAGTCCTCTGTTGGCGGATATTTTAATGTCTTCATATGAAGATAACATTTTGAATACACCACAAGCAAAACAGTACATCAAGTGTTGGTATCGATATGTGGATAATGTATTTATTTGCTTTGATGGTTCTCACCGTCAACTGGATATTTTTGTCGAATACATCAATTCATTAGACAAGAAGATACAGTTTACATCTGAAATCGAGAAAGATGATGCTATCTCATTTCTGGATTTAAAGATCTCCAAAAATGTATTATGTCCGTTCTCACCTCCTCTCTGTAAAAAATTTGTCTATGATCCGATGCAGATGCTTCATCAGATACTAGCCATTTCTTGATCTTTCCACTGCAGTTCGATGTTTATAGAAAACCACCTTCTACTCATACCACAATTCCGTCTGTTTCACTTCACCCAAAGGCCCAAAAAATAGCAGCATACAATTCAATGGTCCATAGAGAGGTGCACCTACCACTTTCTGATGATAGTTTAACGAATAAAATTGGAATCGTTGAAGAAATTGCTTTCAACAATGGTTTTAATAATCAATTTAATACGCTCTGTTTTCCAGCGATCGAAAACTAACAGTTTTCATACCATTACGTTTTATGGAGATATATCAAGGGACATTGGTAAAATTATAAAATCGCAAAACCTCAATGTTGCGTTTAGACCCTCGTTAACACTTGGGAATTTATTGCTTAATATCAAAAGTAAATTTGATCCAATGTCTAGCTCAGGTATTTACAAAATGGGGTGTGAGGATTGTTTTGGTGTTTATATTGGACAGACTGGGAGATCGTTCCAAGTCAGAAAACGGGAACATCTAGTTCCGCTTAGGAAAAAACAAAAAATAAGGAAAATGAACCATCGTGTTTTACCAAACACCTTTTAGTATCAGGCCATAATCCAAAATCAAAAGTGGAGATTTTATATACAGAAAAGAAAGGAGTAAAAATGAATATTTCGGAATCTTTGGAAATATACAAGAGTCAGAAAAATTCTAATGAAACAGTTTTGAATGACCAAACCGATTTGTACTACTCCATTTAATGAAGGATTTTTTCCAAATTGTTTGTCCTTTATTAATTGTTTTATATAGTTTTTTATCAAAGAAATTTAAAAATTTTTTGTATGACAAGGGTTTTTTATTGTAAATAATCATAATTATTCTTATGTTTATAACTTGACAAGAGAATTGAATTTACACTATGATGTTGTTGTTAATTTTTATTTTTTAGACAAAAATTATATAACTCGATTGCTATATATATTCGTTTTTCATAAAATTATTGTTAGTATTTCTGATGATGGCCATGTTGGTCGAAATGCATAAAATTTTATAAAAAATTTTTAAATTAAAATTTTTTAATAAAATAGTGGTTTATCTACAAAAAGCTTTGTTTTATTCATGCATATGGATTACCACAAATTAAAGCTTGAAATATTTATATACTGATTTTTAAAAAAAGTTTCAAACAAGAGTTTGTTTTTTAAAAACGAACATTTTTGTCTTTAAAGACAATCTTTTACGATTTCAAAGATAGATATTTCCTTCTCACCCTGGTGGGTAGATGTGCCCGATTGTGCCCAGTCATGAACTTAACCTTACTTTTTAACTCTAGAGGACACACACAAATTAGTTCGTTATCTCTTTTCTTTTTTGAGTTATCGTTTTTAGACACAGACAGCCAGACGGAAGAACATGCGGAAATGAACTAAATAAATCATTTCATGAACACCTATACCAAAATTTTTTTCTGTGATCAATGTTATAAACCGTTATACACTGAGAACTAAAGTTAATATACCCTTGTATATATCATACCCTTACAGTTCCAATTATATAACGGGTATATAATATTTGGGAAATGTTACCTAGCTTAGTAGATATTTACATTCAACTTGCAAAAGTTCGGGTATTCGATAAAAATTTTTCTGTTTGTACATTTTGGGATAAGTAGCGAGAAAGCTAGTTTTCTAATTAAAAGGATCATTTCTGTTGTCTACAAATTACCATCTTTATATTAATTGGTTTTACAAGTTTTGACAGTGAGAAAGAAGTTAAAGACAAAATATTAAATAAGTAATTTTTTTTGGAGCTTACTCCTTAGAAATCCTTTAAGAACTCCTTAAGAAGTGATAGAACGACCTCGTTACGAAAAATCAGTCAGTCAGGTTCATGTCTCGCTGTATAAGAGTCGTACACAGGTTATGCTGTGTACGTCTGTCACTGCACTCAGTCAGTCAGTATTATTATGGTATATATTGTATACATAATATAACATGTGATTTCTATTTATAAGACATTTAATTATTAGTGTAGTTTATTTATATAAATATTTTAAAGTTTCGAAAATTAATATTATTATTGTGGATTATTAATATTGATAATTATATTCACATAAAGTGAAGTGAAAATTATATAAACTATGGAAAAAACTGGTATAGATAATAGTGCCGGAACATACGGATAAACACGAGGGTGCTAGGTAGGTTATAATTCATGTATTAAAATGATATATATTGTACATATGAACATGTGCGCTTTCTATTTATTGGACATTTAATTAGTTTAGTTTATATAAATTTACATAAATAAGCTATACCTATAATTAAATATTTAATTTAGTAGAGACAATATATATCGGGCAAAGACAATCGTTCTTAAGGAGTATACTGCAGTCGTGCGTCGGAGCTGACACACACACTTTTTTTTTTTATATTACCATTTTTCTCTAAAGGAAATAGCAACCGTGTTTCAGTAATAAGAAAATACGACGTTTTTGCGGAGTTTATCGGTATTTTATATCTGAAGTGTTTTCTTTGCGTGGCATTTTCTGTGGTTGAATCATATTCTGTGAACAATTTTGATATCACTTCCTAAAGCTGTAAAAAAAAATTTTGCAACAGCCTGTATATTTTTCTATTCGATAATGTTCGCATATATTGTCAATTATAAGATACCATAGAAACAGGTAACTAAAACTTTACGATATTCCGGACCAAAAACTCACCACCGATCTACAACACAAGCATCATCATCATCATCATCATCATCTTTATCATCATCTCCGCTGTCGTCTATACATTTCTTTTGTATGCAACATAAAAACCTTATCTTTTCCTTATTGTACAACCTTTTATAAGTATTAGATCTGTTTTACCTTCTTAAATGTTTTTGTGGTACACATTACATGTATGCATTAACAATCTAACGCACTAATAGCCCTAAGTGATGCTGACTGACTGACACACTCATGTATAAAAATTCTAAAGCACTTCTAGACATGATAGAAAGATGCGTTTTTTTGCATTTTATAAAATGTTTTCATTGCAATCCTCCGAAAAATCTGAAAAATACCCCCCAAAATTTTTTTTACAATTCATTCAATGTTATTTTCTGTGACGCGGAGCAAAGGCCGAAGGCCGCCTCGGGGTCCAAGGGGCGACCCCATGCAAGCAGATCGAGTCGGTTTATTAATATAGATAGAGTTTAGTTTAATTTTTGATAAATTGAATATAGCAGAAGTAAGTCTGGTTCCAACTGTATTCTGGTTTCAACTAAACCAGACTGTAGTTCTTCATTTTTACATGTCCCTCGTTCCTCGAAGGGATTTTGTCGAATCTGTGGTGTAAAAATGTTGAACGGTTAGTTTTTATACCCTCTGTATATGTAAATATACAAGGTCTATTAAGTTTAGTCCCGACTTTGTAACGCTTGAAAATATTTATCCTTGACAAAAATGCTTCACAAATGTATTCATAAAATTGCGTAATTCTGCCATTTAGGCATGTCCGTCTGTCCGTCTATCCGTCTGTGAACCCGAAAACTCAAGAACGAAAAGATATAACCAGCTTAAATTTTTTTTGTGTCTTCTAGAGCAAAAACGTAAGGTCAAGTTCGTTAATGGGCAAAATCGGAATATGTTTCCCCCCACTAGGAGGGAGGGAAAAATCCGTCTTTGAAACCGTAAGAGATAGAAAAAAAATTTGTTTACAAAAAATCTTCTTCTCTTTAAAATAAACAACTTTTGTTCAAAAAGTTTTTTCATAAAGTCAACCGTTTTTTCAAAATTTGTGCTTAAAGTTGAAAATGAGTCGATCGAAGACGGGCACATGTAGAAACATAACATACATCAAATAGTATTGTTTTTATGTTTATTTCAGTTTTGTTAACCAGGTGTATATATAAGGTCAAGGTTTAAGTGATTTTCTTTTTCAAAAAAATAGTTGGTCTCGTACTGATGTCAAAATTTTGCAAAAAGTTTATTCAAAGGTCCATTAATCCTATCAAAAATCATCTATAAAATTTTTATACGCGTTGGCTAACTTACGGTTCGATTCAAAAAGTCAAGTTCGTTGATGGGTAAAATCGGACAAGGGGAAAGGGGAGCTTTGAGGAAGGGTGAATTGCAAAATTTGGCATATCTCCCTTAATATTTGAAAAATTGTAGGTACGAAGTTCTACTGTAATTTTGTTTCTTATCATTTTTCTGTTACACTAATATTTACAGAAATATCGACGGTTTGAGATTGAAAATTAATTTCCTTAATATCTCTGTACACATTCGAGTTTGAGCAAAAATGATGATAAGGTGATGAATTGCAGCCAACATGATTTTTTACAATTTTATTCATAACGCATTTTTCGATTGTTCTAATATTAAGAATGTTTTATATTTTTTGTTTTCTTCGTTCTCTATTGATCTATTGATGACTTTCCCCTTGATCTTACCATTTAGTAATAAAATTGGCTTTGAAAATACTTCAATCATGTCAGATACGACATTTCATTTTGATTAAACTACAATTGTGGCCACTAAAGTGTAATTTATGTATTCTATGGAAATTCGTTATCTCCAGTATATCTCCCCGCTCTTCTTCGTAACTCACATGATTTTACGCCATGTGGGTCAAGTAGGAATACTTGAAACTAATTAGGTGAGTTCTGTTTTAAACTTTCCAGTAGGAAAGTTATGGTAATCGGTCTGAAAATCGAAATCAATATATTATCATTTCTCCATGTTTTTAGTTCACCACACTCTATAAACACTATTTTGAAAAGATGCCTGTATATGTGCGTACATAAGCCGTTTTTTCGTTCACGATTCCCGAGAACCGAAAATAACATCCTTTCGACTTCGTTGAGAAGTCAATCGAACCTTAATAACGTCAATATGATCTGAAAGAAATTTTATCTCATTCAGCCAAGGGTAAAGTGGGAACTTGAAGGAGGCGGAAACACAAAGTTTAAAATAACTTTTTAATAGTTAAATGGGTAAATTTATCATAAGTATCTTCGGTGTGAAAGACCCCTAAAAGTAAACCGATATTTGATTTTAAATAAATTTAACAATAATTAATTTTTTTTTAATTACGCACATAATACTTGTTGGTAAGCACTGTTGTATTACTTAATTAACAACTACCTAAGTCACCTTTTAAAATAAGTTACATTGGTTTCGAAAAACTATGCTTCTGCGTCTGTTTCATTTCTAAATCCATGAACTCTTTAATGTACATTACTTTGACCATATATGTATACTCCGGGTGTATATTGTGACACAGGCACCAAATTAGCAACAAGCAACAAATCTCTGAATCCATATCCCAGAGATAGTTACGATTAGCTAATTCATACTGATGATGACTACATTGTAGTCGAAATACGTATTTATAAAATACAAACAAATGTTCTAGGAATAGGGGCAAAATTAGAAATATAGCTAAGTATTGCTCATTTTAGTACTTAGTAAGTTTTATATCGTTACATTATATCATCTAAATACTGCTGATTTTAGTACTTCGTAAGTTTTATATTGTTACAACATATCATCTTTTTTCGATATATTGATACAAAAAGGATAATATTATTAAAAAAAAATTTAGTATATTATTAACTATGGGACTAAATTGACTCTTTTAACTTCGCAAGTGGAGTTTGTTCCTGAGGGCTCCGCCCGAAAGAACACCCACTCAAGGGATTAAAGGCACTTTAGTCCCACGAGAAATATGCTATTTTTTGCACTTTCGGGACTAAAATGACAACTTTACTTCCTTTAAATAGGTACTAAAGTAATACTTTTTCTCTCATTGGAGAAAAAGTAGATTTTTTTCCCATGGGTGAAAAAATAAATTTAATAAACAAATTTTTTACTTTTACTAAAGTAGTATTTTTTCTCTCATGGGAGAAAAAGTTTTATTTTTTTCCCATGGGAGAAAAAGTGCTACTTTAGTACCTATTTGGAGTGAGTAAAGTAGTCATTTTAGTCCCGAAAGTGCAAAAATTTCATTTTTAATGATTCAAAAATGTATCAAGCTTGTAGGCTTACATATGAAAAATTCATTTTTTGATCACTCAGGTATTACCCTTTCAAACAAACAAAAAATTTCAATATAAAATCACATATAAAATGGGGGTTTTCCTCGATTTCCAGGGGATCCCCTCATCAGAATGCGATTTGGTGACAATGGGACCAATCGGAAGTCAAACCCTTTAAAACAAAAAAAATTCAAAATCGGTTCATAAATGACGGAGTTCTGAGGTAACAAACATAAAAAAAAGCAACATACAGATAAATTGAGAACCATCCTCCTTTTTGAAGTCGGGTTAAAAACACATTTTATGTAATCATGTCAAACAAACACAAAATATTAAATATCTCTGTTAATATTAGAATAATCGAAAAATGTATAAGAAGTAAAGTTGTAGAAAATCAAGTTTGGTACAATTCATTGCTTGATCATTTTTCTCAAACTCTAATGTGAACAGAGATATTTAGAATTTAACTTTCAATCTTTAATTGTAAATATTTCTGTAAATAAAAATATTAAATATTAAGGGAGATAGTCAAGTTTTGTGTTTCCCCCTCCCTCTAAACCCCCTTTCCCCTTGTACGATTTTACCCATTAACGAACTTGACCTTCAGAAGACCGAAAGCGCCTCAAATACCAAATGTCATTCCAATCGGAATAAAACTATGGCCGCTAGAGAGTCCACAGACATTTAAAAAAAATTACTTATATATATATATATATATATACATATATATATATATATATATATATATATATATATATATATACATATATATACATATATACAAATTCTGCGATAGTGATATATATACATATATATATATATATATACATATGTATATATATATATATATATATATATATATATATATATATATACATATATACAAATTTTGCGATAGTGATTTTTAACATCTAATTGGTAGGATCGATGGACATTTGAAGAAATTTTTACGAAATTCCAACATTGGTGCAAAAACAATAGCTAATATTTGAATAGTGAATAAACAAAATTAACAATACAACGACATCAGAAATGATAGTGAAATATCATATGCATAGCATTACCATAACATCTAAGGAAGGTTGGTAGAGCATTGGTCTAGAATGCGAGTGATCGTGACTTCAATCCCCATCCCTTGATGTGTAAGATAATACATATCAAGCATTTGATGTCAAAAAATGAAAATTATTTGTATTTTAATACACCCTTAGTTTAATAATAATTTTGCACTGTTTATTGATTATATTTTTATATTTTTTTACGCAACACTAATTTTAATTTTATCTTTATTACAAAAGAAAAAAATAAAATTATTCTTTCCCAAAGCACCTAGTTTTTTAGAGATCCACCAATATTAGACGGATTGCCGATCAATTTTGAGATATTCTGTACATGCAGGTGAAAGCAAGTAGGTAGCTACCTGCGTAATCTATAGCAGACAACATTTTTTATCCTTATATATCTAGTATATATATGAAAATATTATTTTAATTAAAATTATTATTCTGTAATAATGATATTTTAGTAATGATAACAATGAGAAAATATATAGTAAATTATTTAAACATTTCATATTAATATTATTAAAAACAATAATTGTATATTTCAAAATTAACGTACAATACAGTAAGTACATGTTTTCTATTAAAAAATTTCAAACAATTTATATAAATTTCGGTATATATATAATACTCGCTCCGCTCGCAAGGGGTTGACCCCCGAGGCGGCCTTTGGCCTTGGCTCCGCGTTACAGAAAATAACATTAAACTTTTTTTACAATTCATGAATACATGAATTATAAAAGTTTTTTGGGGGTGTTTTCCCGATTTCCCGGGGGTTGCAATGAAAAAATTGAAGATTTCCGTTTTTTCCCGTCGGTTTCAAGCAATTTCGCCTCGAATGCAAAAACCGCTTTCTAGCGTGTGTAGAAGTGGGTTAGAATTTGTATAGATGAGCTTCACTTACGGCTATTTATTATATTAGATATACAAGGTTACATTAAGTTAAGTCCCGATAGAATAACAATTGAAAATAACACTTGTAGTCAATTTCTGCATATTCAGCCGACCGCCTGTGAGTCAAGTCAAGTTCCTGAATGGACAAAGTCGAACCATATTTCCTCCCTCCACCAGAGAGGAAATATCTATCTGTGAAATCGTAAGCGATAGATGAAAAATTTAAATCTAAAAAAATATTCCTTTTTTAAAAATAAGTAAATTTGGTAACAAAAAATTCAGCTTAAACATTTGAAATTCTACCTATTAGATGTTAAAAATCACTATCGCTAAAATTTGTATATATTTATATACATACATATATATATATATATATATATATATATATATATATATATATATACATATATATATATATATATATATATATATATGTATATATATATATATATATATATATATGTATATATATATATATATATATATATATATATATATATATATATATATATATGTACTGTTTTTAAATGTCTGTGGACTCTCTAGCGGTCACAGTTTTATTCCGATAGGGATGAAATTTGGTATTTGAGGCGTTTTTGGTCTTCTGAAGGTCAAGTTCGTTAATGGGTAAAATCGGACAAGGGTAAAGGGGGTTTAGAGGGAGGGGGAAACACAAAATTTCACTATCTCCCTTAATATTTGAAAAATCGAAAAATTTATCAGGAGTTATGTTGTAGGTACTAAGTCGTACTTTAATTTTGTTTCTTATCATTTTTCTGTTACACTAATATTTACAGAAATATTTACAATTAAAGATTGAAAGTTAAAATTCTAAATATCTCTGTTCACATTAGAATTTGAAAAAAATGATCAAGCAATGAATTGTAGCAAACTTGATTTTCTACAACTTTACTCCTTATACATTTTTCGATTATTATAATATTAAGAGAGATATTTTATATTTTATGTTTGTTTGACACGAATACATGAAATATATTTTATTGTAAAAAAGTTTTTACAAAACATTCAACCGACTTCAAAAACACAAAAAGTCACTATATTACAAAGCTAAAAATCACAATATATAGATTTAATCCAAAAGACAATTCTTGCCCAAACCAATTACGTATAATTTAGTATATGAAAATATACAAGGTATAATAAGTTTGATCACGACTGTAACGCTTAAAAATTTTGATCGTAGGCATGAATGTTTGGTATATGTGTTCATTAAATTTGGCCATTTCCTATTGTTCGTCTGTCTGTCTATGGACACGATTACCCATGAACGAAAAGAGATAACCAGCTGAAATGTGTTCTAGAGCAAAAAAGTAAGGTCAAGTTCGTTAATGGGCAAAATCGGACTATATTTGGGCAAAACTGCTTATTTTTGAAATCATTGGGACGTGTTTGCCTTCGCTTGGAGGGGGGGTATATATATATATATATATATATATATCTTTTAAACCTTAAGAGATAGAAAAAAATTTGTTAACAAAAAATCTTCTTTTTAAAATAAACAAGTTTTGTTTGAAAAAGATTTTCATAAACTCAATAGTTTTCTCATAATTTGTGATTATATGTTCCTCGAAAAAAATTGTTAACAATTTAATCATTGATATACAACTCAGTATATACTGGGAAATCAAATATTTAAGTCAGTTCGTTGTTACATTACTTAACAGTCGAACATAGAATCTCCTCCTTCTTTTTTTGGAGTTGGTTCAAATAAACTATAAAATTATTTTATTAAAATTTAGTTTTAGTTTTGAAATGCTAATTTTGATTGTCGTTTCCATAGTAACTATAAACTATAATCGTTATACATCGTTCTATTTTGGTTATTAATAAATTTAATTTTTACAAATACTAAAGTCATATCAGATATGATATTTCATTTTGATCACACTAAAATTATAACCGCTGGAGAGTCATTTATGTATTCTAAGGAAATTCGCTAAGTTGACGCAGCTTCTGCGCAACGAATTTTTTTTCTATTTGTTTTGAAAGGGGTGGTTTTTATGAGGATTAAAACTTTTAAATAAATGATAAAAAATTATAACAGTAAAGAAATCTTAATTTAATATGACTATATGAATAAAACATTCCAAGTTGCTGAATAACATTTTTCAACATTATTTTTTAATGATAACTATTCTAGCGGTTGGCTTTTAGGGATCGAAACTGTTTAATAAATCATAAATGATGCCCCTTAAGCTCGATCTACAATTCTAAAATTATTTTCGAATAAGGGTAGCTTTCACCCCTAAAAAATAAAAATAAAAAGTAAGAAATTTTGTGGTCGCTACAACATGTATTCACAAAATGGAGATAGATATTGTTTCTCATTTACTATCAATTTTTGTAGGCTATATGTTTTTTTAAATCAATTTATTGTTAAAAAAATTTAACAATATATGTTTGAACTTAAAAGTAGCCCATGCGTATCCCTGCCAAAACCTGAAAACAAAAATGCTATTTCATCTCGTTTTCAGTATGCACACCAGTGACTGGACGAATGAACGAAAAACTATAGGAGTTTATCGTTTATCTTTAGGAGTTTATCGTTTAACTCATATACTGCTTACGAGAACCATATACCTAAAATACTGATAGATAGATAGATTGATTCTAGAGGCTGCCCTGTACGGGCTAATCTTCGACCATAAGGTCCATTGTGATGCCTAAGGATGTGAAGATGTGAGTGGAGTGGAAAGGATTTTTGTGTCTAGACTAGGAATTGTAGGAATGTACTTTTAAGATGACTAAGATGACTAAGTACTTCACTGCGTTCCCAATCACGCACGATTCATTACTTTTTTTAAAATTATATTAAGGCATTGGATATAATATCATCAGCCTATCGACCTCAATAGACCGTGAAAATGTGACGTCACAAATCTATTAGGGTTGTGGGCATGCCCATCGTGCCCACAACGGTAGATCCGCGCTTGTGCGTGGTACGAGCATGTAACTCTAATGACAATTTTTTTGCATATTACGAGTGTCTTTTAAGTATAATTTTCATTTGTTGTTTAATTTGTAGGTTTTGCAGTATAAATTAGGGTTTTTCGATTATCTTAATTCGAATTCATGTTTAGCGACCATGAAAACATACAATGACATGTTATTGTTCACAATGACATATTCTATATTTTAAACACAAATATTAAATATCGTTTAATATAATTTTCTTTTCAAAAATCAAATAATATTCATAGGTACAAACGATATGAATTGGTTAGGTTTGGTACACAGTAATTTTTCATTGTTATAATTGTTAAGTATTGTTATTATTTATTTACCGTCTGCATGACTAGAAAAGCGTGTATTGTCTGTTGAAATATCAAATAATATTACATGAAACTCCATTCATTTATCTCCATCATATACTTATATACTTCATATAAAAATTAAGGAACCAAGCATCAAATAAATTGATAAACGAATCGAAATCAATTTATTCGCGAGATTTCTATTTCATTCCTCCATCTCCATCTGTCCATCTTTGTTATTTAAGTTCGCAGCTGGAGTAAATAGACTTATAAATCCTAGAGGTTTTCTTTAAGACCAAAACAGTTTTTTAGTAGAAAAGAGACCAAATTTTTGAAGTAGAAAAAATGCTCGTTTTAAAAAACAATCTTTGTTTGAAATTGATTTTCATAAAATAATTTTTTTGCGTTATTTTTAATAGTAATAACAAACATACAATATTTAAGTTGTAGGTACGAAGTTTTACTGATATTTTGTTTCTTATCATTTTTCTGTTACACTAATATTTATAAAAATATTGACGGTTTAAGATTGAAAATTAAATTCCTTAATATCTCTATACACATTAGAGTTTGAGCAAAAAAGATAATGTGATGAATTGTAGCAAACGTGATTTTCTACAACTTTATTCGTTACGCTTTTTTTGATTGTTCTAATATTAAGAGAGATATTTTATATTTTGTGTTTTCTTCTTTTTTTACGCCCCCTTTTCCCTTGACATATGTCATCTATTAATAAAATTGGCCTTGCAAATACTAAAATCATATACGACATTTCATTTTGATCAGACTAAAATTGTGACCGCTTGAAAGTGTTTTATGTATTCTAAGTTCTGAAATTCGCTAAGTTGAAGCATCTCCTGCGTAACGAATTGTTTTCTTATCAATTCCTCTTCTTCAATAATTATTATTTTTCAAGCAATAAAATTAAAAATAATATATAATAACGGAAATATAGTCACACCTATGAGGTCGCACCTAGGTGCTATCGTGGGTAGCACCTAGTCTATATGCCATTCGAATCCTCGCTATCGTTGTTTTTTTTTAAATTTCTGGTCTTTCCTAATGCCAAATCATAGACAATGGTTAGCATAGAATTTGTAGTGTGCTTCTTCATATTACTAAGCAAGTAATTAATTTTAAGCAAGTAATGTCTATTTATTTTAACAAGTGTGTACAAATATATTGATGGTGTGATGGTATGATGGTAAAAGACATGTTGTAATAAATTTACTTGTACTTTAATGTTGAATGGTTTGAAGGTATACTATTAACTATACTCGTATTTATTATAATATTATTATTATGTACGGCAGTGATTCTCAACCTTTTTTTTTTGTCAGGGCACACTTTTAACGGTTTCAAAATCAAAATTTGACGGCACACAAAGAAAAAGGTAAGTTTAAAAGTTGTTTACATACCTATAATACACTGTGTAAAATAGTTTACAATAATAATTTTGAATGTAAAATAAAATAATATGAGCTACAAAAACAACAGTACGTTTACTAAAGGATTAATTACAAGTTAATAATAAGAATACTTTTAATGAGAAATTTGAGTTTGATGTTTTTTGATAATTTCATTTGTATTTAGTCGTAAAAATGACAATGCTACTCTCATATCGTCTTCTACATTTAGCAGTATCGATCTTTTTTTCGTTTTTATGTTGGTTAATACTCTACTATATGCATTTTTAAAATTTGGCGGCACACTTTAAGAATTTGGTGGCACACAAAAGTGGCGCGGCACAGTGGTTGAGAATCACTGATGTACGGGAAGAGAAGAGAGAAAATGACAAATACTTTGTGTATGTTATGACTAAGGTGGGAGTTCTTAGACGTAGGTTGATGTTGATTCGTTGGTATTGTTTTGGTTACTAAATACATACCAATATGTAATATACAAATTTGTACACAATGGTCCACATGATAAGAAAAACTTATAATTGGAAACAAATTATATTTTCATAAAAACAAAAAAATTAAGAGAAAATATGACAACTTAGTACGATATTAACTATTTGTTTAAGAAGCCTGTAAATTGTTGGGACTCTTCTGCTTTAAGGACGTATGATTTAATATTAGACTGTCAAATAAACGCAGAAACAATTATTTTAATTCCAAGAAATATATTGTATATTTAATCGAAAGTACTTTAGAAATCAATAGATTTTAGCAATGGTGACGTGGTGACTATAGGCAAATATTACAATTGTGTATTTAATATTTGTTTGTTTGTGTATACTTTCGTGTCCACATAACGTTGTTTGTCCAAATTCCTTTCGAATACGTATGACAAACTGTAGAAGACTATATCGTATACTCCGACAAATTTCATTGTCATTGAATTTAATAATTAAATTAAATACTTATATGAAAAAATTAACTCGTCAACCAGGAATCGAACCTCGGGCCTCTGGATATCTAATTTTTTATTTATTAGATAGTATTTACTTCTTTCTGAAGTGATTTGTTTATTTAATATTTGTTTGTTTGTGTATACTTTCGTGTCCACATAACGTTGTTTGTCCAAATTCCTTTCGAATACGTATGACAAACTGTAGAAGACTATAGCGTATACTCCGACAAATTTCATTGTCATTGAATTTATTAATTAAATTAAATACTTATATGAAAAAATTAACTCGTCAACCAGGAATCGAACCTCGGGCCTCTGGATAACTAGTTCAGTATGCTTTCCTCTACACCAAAGTGCTCAAACGTATGATAGCAAGGACACACACACAAACCTCAAAACGTATGTGGGTATAAAAATACCGACCAAAAGTGAATATTTAAAATGCCTGGCTAGCACTTATCAATAAAAAACAATTCGTTACGCAGAAGCTACAACAACTCAGCAAATTTCCATAGAATACAAATATCCCCACCTAGCAGTCATAATTTTAGCCTGATCAAAATAAAATGTCGTATCTGATATTGGTATTTTCAAGTTCAATTTTTTAAATAAATGACATAGGTCAAGGGGGAATCGGGACATAGAGAAAAGGAGAACACACAATATAAAATATCTCTACTATTATTAAAAAAATCGAAAAAGTGTATAAGGAGTAAAGTTATAGAAATCATAACCTGCTCATTGTTTCTGAAACTCTAATGTGTACAGAGATATTTAGAAATTTAACTAGTAATTTTAATTAGTAAATATTTCTGTCAATATTACTGTAACAGAAAAAATGGTAAGAACCAAAATTATAGTAAAATTAATTATCTATAACTTTACTTCTAAGACATTTTTCGATTTTTCAAATGTTAAGGGAGTTACGCCAAATTTTGTGTTTTCCTCTTCCTTTAAACCCCCCTTTCTCCTTGCCAGATTTTACGCATTAACAAACTTGACCTATTGAATACCAAAAGTGCCTCAAAAACCAAATTTCATTCCAATCGGGAAAAAATGTGACCGCTAGAGCGACTGTAGACACATACATACAATACATACGTATAAATAAGTCAAAATTTTGCAAAAATTTCTTGAAATGTCCATCGATCCTACCTACTAGATCTCGAAAATCAGCGTCTCTTAAATTTATATATAAGTGACTTATTATAAGTCAAATTTAGCAAAATTTCGCTAAAATTTCTTCAAATGTCATTTTGTCTAAAATGATATTTCATTTTGTCTAAAATGTATCTTCGATATAATACTTGATATATTAATTTAGAAAATCGACGGGGGTATTTCGAATTTCAATGGTTTACTTGGTGTTTAAATCCTGTATGATATCTTTGAACAATCTGACACCTGAACACTCTTACAAATGCTCTACTCACTTAACCTCTCTACACATTACACATATTGTTTCACCACTTTTTTTATTTTCCCACCTAAATAAATAAAACTTTGCCATTATTCTCCTCTCATCCCGTCCATATTCATTCAAAAAAATACACCCGACTCATAATGCTAAATCCTACTGCACATTGCTAAACGTTCTATTGAATGCATATTTCCAAGTGCCGGACGAAGCAAATATGCCATAACTTTATTTTTAACCCGACTTCAAAAGGAAGGATGGTTTTCAATTCGTCTGTATTTTTTTTAATTTTTAATGTGTGTCAGTCACCTCAGAACTCCGTCATTTATGAACCGATTTTGAATTTTTGTTTTTTTTTTGTTTTAAAGGGTTTGGCTTCCCATTGGTCCCATTGGCACCAAATCGCATTCTAATGAGGGGAAATCGAGGAAAATCCCCATTTTATATGTGATAACCAATTTCTGTGAAATTTTTTTTTTCTTTGAAAGGGTATACTCATTCATAATGGGAAAATAAAAAAATTTTTTTTAAAACCGACTTCAAAAAAATTTTATACAAAAAAAAACCGACCCCAAAAAAAAAATAAAAATTTGTTATGAAAAAATGCACTAAAAATTAAAAAAAAAAAAAAAAAAAAAAACGGATAAAAAAAATGTGTTAAAAAAATGCAAAGTTAGTAGGTCGTTTAGTTGGTCTACCCATATTTAGACAAATAAAATAAGTTATAGAACTTCAAAGTCACTAAAAAGCGAGAAATAAAAAATATTTTGACAAAATGGAAACCCGACTTCAAAAATCAAATATTCTAAAACAAAAAATGCACTAAAAAGTAAAAAATAATTGCATATTCTTGTGTCAATTTTAGTTCATCTAAGCAAAATTTTTTAAATATATATGTACAATTATTGTTATTTTTGGAGGCGGTGTACAAATTTTATGTGAATGCTGACACCGACTCCAAAAATTACAATAAGTGTACATATATATTTAAAAATTTTTGCTTAGGTGAACTAAAATTGGTACAAGAATATGCAATTATTTTTTTACTTTTTAGTGCATTTTTTGTTTTAGAATATTTGATTTTTGAAGTCGGGTTTTCATTTTGTAAAAATATTTTTTATTTAGTTTCGTCTAACGGATTTCATCACTCAAGCTAAATTACTCAATTTATTCAGCAAACCAGCCACTACGCTATACACAATGTTTTACAGCATTTTTTGCTACTAAGTATTTGAATCTGTATAATATTTCTTAATTATTATATTATTAATTTTCACTAAATATTCAGTTTCATTTTCACTAAAAAGCTTTCAAATTTGTAGATGAACTCTAACACATACACTCCCGTTCAATAAAATTGAACAGATCTGAACCGAATCAGTCTCTCACAATTTTGATTATTCTTGTAGTAAATATTTTTTACTATACTTCCATTTCTTTTTTCACACTTAAAATATATACTAGTTATCTTTGTTTATAAATGAATAATTATACAGTAAGTTACAAAAGTGAGGAGTTTTGTGAAATGTAAGAAAATTAACATTTCAGGTCTGTTCAATTTTATTGAACGGGAGTGCACAACAAAGTCCTTTAGCTTTATCTCACATGTATTCAATATGGTGTACCATATGGTATACCATATTTATCATTATAGATTAGATAGACTGCTAAATTTTTGAACTTTTTAAAATTTTTCATCAACCTGTCCTCGTAAATCCATTTTTAATTCGTTTCATTTCCAACTCACTTGAGTGATACTCGACTTTTACCAACAACACGTTGTACTTTTATATATCAATTGTATGGTTAATATCATATTTTTGGGCAACCTAATGTGTATAAGCTTTACCCAGGTTCCTATCGATTTTATCAAATTGTGACATGTTAAGCTTGACGGTATATGGATTGACACGGCAAAGAACTCATATCATCGACAGGGGGCGCAGATTTTATCAATATGGAAGCGAATTGTATGGTAGGAGCAGATCAATCCATTCCTACAATTAAACACTTCTTGAGTCCCTGGAAGTCGCGTTTCAGAGACTCCACGGTCTTGTTTCGTTGGAATTATTGTTCTAATGCTTAAATATTTGTAATTCAAAAATTGCAAATAGCGCATATTAATTAAATTAACTCAATGAATTATCTTGGATTAAAGTTAAGTTGGTAATTAATAACACACTTAACTTTTTAGCGAATTTCCTCCAAAAGAAATGCAGCCATTGTTTTTGCACCAATGTTGGAATTTCGAAAAAATATCTTCAAATGTCCATCGATCCTACCTATTAGATGTTAAAAATCACTATCGCTAAAATTTGTATACATGTATATATATATCTATACAACATATGTATGTTTTTTAAATATCTGTGGACTCTCTAGCAGTCACAGTTTTATTCCGATTCAGATGAAATTTGATATTCTAAAGATCAAATTCGTTAATGGGTAAAATCGGATGAGGTGAAAGGGAGGTTAAGAGGGAGGGAGAAACACAAAATTTGACTATCTCCCTTAATATTTGAAAAATCGAAAAATTTATCAGGAGTTAAGTTATAGGTACTAAGTTTTACTGTAATTTTATTTCCTATCATTTTTCTGTTACACTAATATTTACAGAAATATTTAAATTAAAGATTGAAAGTTAAAATTCTAAATATCCCTGTTCACATTAGAGTTTGAGACAAATGATCAAGTAATGAATTGTAGCAAACTTGATTTTCTACAACTTTACTCTTTATACATTTTTCGATTATTCTAATATTAAGAGAAATATTTAATATTTTGTGTTTGTTTGATACGAATACATGAAATATATTTGATTGTAAAAAAATTTGATTGTCATAGTAACTATTAACTGTAATCGTTATTTTAGCTATTAATAAATTTAATTTTTGCCAAAACTAAAATCATATCTTAAGGACACCCTTAAGTTATCCACGTGATGTTGGTGAACAATCCGGTTGGTTTCTCCGAAAAACCAGATTATAAAACTCGTAACGTGAATGCACGTTATGGAGATACAATATGCTTTTTTTAAGAATCGTTTTCGGTTTATTCATTCGGTCATTTCACTACAGACTATGAGCAAATTTGTAAGACCCAACTTACATTGCCACTTGATGGCATAGAACCGACGGCTATAGAACCGACGAAAGAAGTAAGTAACTGAAAAACAAAAAATAAAAACTTTTAAACAAAAAATTATACCTTCGAAAAAAGAAAGAAATTTTTCACTTTTCAGTTCCTTTCTTTTTTCGTACATGTTATAGTGTCATTAGAACTACTTAAGTGTGATAAGTTTCAACAGAACCGGTTCACAGATGAAAATTCAGTGGGTGAACAATGAATTTTTCCCTATTTTTCTGTCTTTAGAGGCGAAAATTTTTTTTCAAAACTTATGATACCAACTTCGAAGTATATCCTATCCAATAAAAAAGGATTTTTCGAAATCGGACTACTCTGTAAAAATGTATGCGTGGTCAAACATAAGAAAAAAATAAATATATATATTTATATATATATATATATATACGGGTTAAGTTGAGAACCTCCTCCGTGTTTTTCGTCAACAATAAAAATCCAAATTTCGCAACGATATTGAATGGTTTACACACAGACAATATACAGCGATTATGATTTGTTCTTTAGTGGAAGCGCTGGGAAGTCTTACTTTTTATTTTTTTGTGTCTAAAGTTTGATATTTTTTCTTCAAATTTATATGGGGACCAAATTCGAGAGAAACCCTATACAATAAAAAATAATTAACAAATCTGTAAAAAGTTATGCGTGATCATACATTAAAAAAAAATTAAAAAATATACAGGTTGAATTGAGTGCCTCCTTGTTTTCGTCGGTAAAAAATGAGATCGATTTTCGAAATGAGAATGATTTTGATTTTATTTTCTTTCAACAAAGTTTTCCTTTAAATTCACAGGAATAAAAATGTATTTTATTATTTCGAACATCTTTTTGAAATTATATATTACACACAAGTTAAATTAATGTACAAGTTAAATTTTGTTAAAAAATATTTACGCAAACAAGGTAAAGTAAGCTTACTTAAGTACCTAAGTACTTACTTAAGCTAATATGTTACATATATATATATTTATATATATATATATATATATATATATATATATATATATATATATATATATATATATATATATATATATAACATAATAGCTTAATTAAGTTACATATATATATAAAAATATATATATATGTAACATATTAGCTTAAGTAAGTACTTAGGTACTTAAGTAAGCTTACTTTACCTTGTTTGCGGAAATGTATATATATATATATATATATATATATATATATATATATATATGTATGTAAAATTAAAATCGATGAATGTGAATCGCATAGCTGAGCGAAGTGGTCAGACAAGAGTGGTATTATAACCTGTGTTGGTTCGTTGGTTCGAACCAATATAATTTTGATTAAATTTTATCTATTACCGACCACTTTGAATGCGACCGTTGAAAATTATCTAATTGTTTTTGAAGAATCTAGGAAAAATATGCTTTTTAAAAACAATATTTTCGATTAGTTGAAAAGAATATTCTTCTAGAAGAATCCACGGCACTGACATTCACCGATTTTAATTCAATTTTAAATTAAAATTTTTTCAATTAAGGGCAGTTGAAAATTTAACATTTGTTCAATTAAGAGCAGTTAATAATTGACATTGGATTGTTAAAGTCAAAAATCAAAAAGTGTTGTATTGTATAGTAAAGAGAAATACATTCAAAATCGTGGAATTAAATTAAATTCAAATTTTATTTTATTTTATCAAATCAAGTCAGGTCTCTTCATTCATCATAAAGTTTTTGTTTTTATTTAATTTTCTTTCTTTCTTAAATCAAGTGCGTGTTGTTTTAATTGAAATAAATTTAGTAAACGGAGTCTGTTTTAAGTTCTACAGCGCTCCTTTGGAAGTTAAAAAGAGCCAAGATCACTCAACAACATGGTTGCTCTAGCAATATTCTAAAGCAACACACTTCGTTAATTGATATTCGTACTTCCTCATGTCGAAAGCTTGAAGATGGCATCAAATACAATGATGATTATCACCCGTTTCATCCCTGTTTCACCTACGGCTGCACGTATGGCTGTTGGTGAAGAAAATCAGCGATGGCCCCGTCCCTTGTATAAAGGCAGCAGACATAAAGTTCATGCTCCCTTGCCACGCTAAAGGTATCTCGGTTGCTGAAATTTGACTATGTGCAAGTATTGCATCCTTTACTGATAAGAATTGACGCTTATGTATACACAAAATAATATGAAGAATAATTTTATGAAAAAATGGACTCTTATGTCATAGTCGCCATCGATGTAGTGGTAAGCACGCTGGACTAGATATCCAGAGGACCGAGATTTGACTCCTGTTTGTTTTTCATATCAATATTTAGTTAAAAATGAAATGACTATTTGTCTGAAAGTATAAGCTAGTCTAGTCTCTAATTTGTAAAAATGTAACCGTAAATGTAAATATTGTATTGTTGACGTTTAAGTATACACAAAATATAATAAGTATACTGTGCTATTAGTCTAGAGCTAGGTGTATTCTACTTCGAGTATCTAGTTTTTCAAAGAGCATTTTGTTTTTTGAATAGGATACACTAAAGCAAAAGATTGAAGCGATGGATGAATTGATGTTGAATGAATTCTGTGTAAGTGCAGGTGAATAGGTGCTGAGTAAATCTTAATTTCGCAATACAGTTAAAGAAGCTTCCATAATTAAAGCTTTAAATGATGCACAAGAACGAAGAAGTTTGACGATTTATTGCCAGCTAGCACACTATGTAGACAGAGCCAAATACATGCATATAGCCAATAGAGAGTAGAAGCGAATTATTGCAAATTTTAGAATGTATTGATTTGTGTGGGAAAATGTTAGAGTAAATGGGGAAAGAAAGTGTGTGTTGTGTGGAGGATGTGAAGATGTAAAACATTTACTAGCAAGCTGTCAGGGTTAAATTCTTAAGAGAACAAATACATACTGGCCGTAGCGGCGTACTTTAAGTATATTTAAAAAATAAGGAAAGAATGTCTATAGTTTGCGCACTCGTTACAACGTCATTTTGAATATACAATCTTTTTTAAGCAATTTGTTGTTGAAATTTTTAGATTAGTTTGTTTATGTTGATTATGTGCTTATGCATTTAGATGTTATTTTTATTTTTATTGTAACTATTTGATCAGCAGAAGTATTCGGTATATCAATTATGGAATAAATAAATGATATATATATATATATATATATATATATATATATATATATAATATATATATATATATATATATATATATATATATATATATATATAATATATATATATATATATATATATATAATATCTATATATATATATATATATATATATATATATATTCGACGAAATCGTTTTCCGGTGTACTGGTGGAATTCTCACTTAGCAAACCTTAGAATGCTCTGCCTGAAGAATAAAAGCTTGCCACGTGAGTAAATCATAAATAGAACCTTTCAATTAAATCAAAACATAGTATTAGACTTCGATACGTTATGTCAAGAAAAACTCTAAAAACAGCGATACTTGATGCAAAAAATCACTGCTGGAAAGATTTATGCGAAGAAGTTAATGATAATACATGGGGCTTAGGTTACAGAAGCGTGATAGAAAAGTCTTATAATCTTCCACCAGTAAAACTGAGCGATGAACGATAGTTAATTATTGCAAATCAGCTTTTTCCAGATAAGCCTGAGCAAATGGGTATCATTGACGGTGATAATCTTGAAGTATCACTATTTACTGAGGAAGATCTTAAGCGAGCCTTTTCTAAAGACTCAAGAAGGCCAGTGGAACGGACAGTCTTTCCCCGAACACTGTAAAAGCCACTGAAAATTATCTGCTAAATAATTGTCTAGCTATACTTAACAAATTGCTGAATGAGGTGAATTCCCTAAAATTTGGAAAGAATGGTTTTTATACATAAGAAAAAACAGCCAAACCAACCGCAAACTTACCGATGTCTTCAGGAAACAATTGACTACTGCTCGATTAGTAGAAGAAAATTGATGCAAATAGCTACTATACGAGCATCAATATGACTTTAGGAATAACCACTCTACTATAGACGCCCTGAAACAAGTAAATGGAGAAGCCGAAAGAATAAAAGACAACGCTCCAAATAATAGAGAATACTGTCTTCTTGTAACTCTAGACATATGTAATGCATTTAATAGCGCGCCTTGGGAAGGTATAATGAACGCACTAAAGCAAAAAGGAATATCATCTTATCTTAAAATATGGCCAAAAATTATCTCTCTAATCGCAGCATAATTGTGAGTGAAAATACCAGGAAATAAATATTTTGTGGAGTTTCTTAAGGCTCTGTTCTTGACCCAGATCTATGGAATCTATTTTTTGGCGATGTCTGAAGAACTGAAACACCCGATGACGTCAAAATAATTGGATATGCTGATGATACTGCCGTAGTAACAAAAGCTAAAACGAGACAAGCGTTAGTTATCAACATCAACTCTACCTTATCTAAAATATCGAATGCAATAAAAAAAAGGATTAACGCTCTCTGCTGAGAAAACTGAGGCGGTAACATTATACGGCCGTAGAAACCTTAAAACTTTACAGATAAAAGTGAATGAAATTGAATTCCACAACTTAAATATGAGAGTATATATATATATAAATATATATATACATATATATATATATATATATATATATATATATATATATATATATATATATATATATATATATATATATATATATTTTCACCTAAAATTTTCATTTTAGGTGAACATATTAAAAAAATACAAAAGATTTCTAATCTGAACCATTTTGTAAATATTGCGAGCGAAAAATATTTAAACGAAGGGGAAGGATGCACTTTTGGTCAAAGCGATCCGAATTAAGGTTGTGTTATTTGAGACCAGGCGTGTTATGGTGACCTTGATTTTCAAGTTGACCTTGACCTTAAAAATTGTTATAAATGTGACACAATAAAACACAATTTTCGAACCTCCATTTTTTATTAGCTATTTATGGTGAAAGATCACATACTTAATACAAATATTAGACTGCCAGCAAGACGCTTATTATATTTTAAAATATTGTAAATAATATTATAAATATTTCAAGATTTTCATGAAGATTTTTATTTAATTGGAACACACCTCCAACATCAAACAATAGTATATGTGATGTTTAAAATATTTAGTGATGAGGAAAGCAAGACCAAGACCAAGACAGTCTTGGTATCGGTCTCGGTCTTGGCCTTGGTCTTGTTCAAATACTTGTATTCTTGGTCTTGGTCTTGCTCATTTCGTCTGTTACTTTCTACGTACGTCGTTTTGGAAATTTTTCAAGGCTTTTTATTCGTATAAATTATAAATGATTAACAATTAATATCTATAATTAGTTAGGCTTTATTTTACAATAATCAAAAAATTTTACCTTTTTCTATTGGTTTTTATAGTAAAAATATTAAAAAATTAACCAGACATCGGAAAAGAATAGTGACTTCAAAAATATTGATCCCTTTTTTCAGACAATGGTAAAGTTTAGATACCAGTACCTTTTTTCATATTTTATGTTTAAATTTAGTGTTTTTTTAATTTAGTTTTGTTCCAACAAAAACATATATTGCAGTTACGACAAATATTCTCACATATCCTATTTACCGGAAATGATAATTTTTAGTTTAGTCTTTCACTTTGGTCTTGGTCTTGTATTCTCGGTCTTGGTGTCGGTCTTGTTCTTGTTCATTCGGTCTTGGTCTTTGTCTTGTTAGTGTATGTATGATCTTGGTCTTGGTCTTGGTCTTGCAAAATAGCAAGACCAAGACAGATTTTGCTCATCACTAAAAATATTTCGTTTATTAACAAAATTAGTTGAAGTGAAAGCAGAAGAGTGTTAACTTGGGGAAACCCATTAAATGTTTTATGTGTCCCTTAATATTAGTACAAGGAAAAAACTTTTAGTAAAGTAAATTTAGGGAAAAAAAATTCTACGACAATTATTTTTCTAATAAGGACCAAAATTTTTTTAGTATTTTTAGTTTCTTCCGAAAAAATTCGTACAGTATACGTACGACCTGCATAAATATTTTCCTTCTTGATAGATTAAATTTGTTTATATGAAACAAACCACTCTGCATACATATACAGGTAATACATGTGGATGTATATTTTGAAAACCAGGTGTCGTTGACGAAGGCATTCTACTTGACGACAGTTCTATTAAGCTTCCCAAATGAACGACAATGATATCAAACATACATTTACAGTTCTATCCCATACTATAGGTACCTATTACTTATAATCAGATACGGACTGGCAAGATAGATAAATAAAAATTCGTTACGCAGGAGCTGCCTCAACTTAGCGAATTTCCTAAGAATACATAAATCACTCCCTAGCGGTCATAATTTTAATGAGATCGAAATGAAATATATTATCTGATATGACTTTAGTATTTGCAAAAAGTAATTTATTAATAGCCCAAAAAAAACAACGGTATAACGATTATAGTTTATAGTTACTATGGAAACGACAATCAAAATTTTTTACAATTAAATATATTTTATGTATTCGTGTCAAACAAACACCAAATGTTAAATATCTCTCTTAATATTAGAATAATCGAAAAATGTATAAGGAGTAAAGTTGTAGAAAATCAAGTTTGCTACAATTCATTACATGATCATTTTTCACAAACTCTAATTTGAACAGAGATATTTAGAATTTTAACTTTAAATCTTTAATTGTAAATATTAGTGCAACAGAAAAATGATAAGAAACAAAATTACAGTCAAACTTAGTACCTACAACTTAACTCCGGATAATTTTTCGATTTTTCAAATATTAAGGCAGATAGTGAAATTTTGTGTTTCCCCCTCCCTCTAAACCCCCTTTCACCTCGTCCGATTTTACCCATTAACGAACTTGACCTTAAGAATACCAAAAGCGCCTCAAATACCAAATTTTATTCCAATCGTAATAAAACTGTGACCGCTAGAGAGTCCACAGACATTTTAAACAATTTTTAATTGTAAATATTTCTGTAAATATTAGTGTAACAGAGAAATGATAAGAAACAAAATTACAGTAAAACTTAGTACCTACAACTTAACTCCAGAAAATTTTTTCGATTTTTCAAATATTAAGGGAGATAGTCAAATTTTGTGTTTTCCCCTCCCTCTAATCCCCCATCCCCCTCGTCCGATTTTACCCATTAACGAACTTGACCTTTAGAATACCAAAAGCGACCCAAATACCCACTTTCATTCTAATCGGAATAAAACTGTGACCGCTAGAGAGTTTTCAGACATTTAAAAAAAGTACATATGTTGTATATATATATGTATATATGTATATTTATATATATGTATATATATATAGATACAAATTTTAGCGATAGTGATTTTTAACATCTAATAGGTAGGATGGATGGACATTTGAAGAAATTTTTTCGAAATTCCAACATTGGTGCAAAAACAATAGCTGCATTCATTTCCTTTGGAGGAAATTCGCTAATAAGGTTAAAAAAATCAAATTAATAATTTTATGAAAAAGTCGAACATTAACACATATATAAAGTATGTAACAACCCAATATACATTAACAACACTTTATAGGCCATAGTATATATCGCATTGAACCTAGTCTTAAATGGGTGGGCTTATGTACCGGTAAATGCTTGCTAGGGGAAAAAGGCCTTCCGATTTTCTTTGATATTAAATTATACTTCTTTTGATGGTAAGTTTTTCGTTATATTTTTTTTTTTTGTTGATTCAGGGCTATCAAAACTAACTTAATATTATTCATTTATTTTTATAATATTTAAGTATAACTGATTCATTTATACTGTGTATTAGAAATTATGCTTTCATTTCTATTTTGCTCACAAGGTACTTTTTGTCATTTAACTAAAAAACAAAATACAAATAAACAGTGAAATGTAATAACACAAACAATCTGTTATCTTCAATTACCACTCCAGCTAGAGAAAACAGCAATATGGGATTGATTAAACGTGAAAAGTAGTATTCTGTGAATTACTTACCGTAAAATATGAATCTATAAACATTAAAATAATTCAAACCTGACTACATATCCCAGAGATAGTTACTATTAGCTAATTCATACGGATGATGACTACATTGTAGTCGAACTACGTATTTATAAAATACAAATAAATGTTCTAGGATTTGGAGCCAAAATTTGAAATGTAATTTCAAAAAACCTACAGTTCTCTTTAATTATTTTAATAATCTTTCAAAAAATATTGATATTTAAAAGCATCGATATTTTTAAGGTGTGGATATTAATATTTTAATATTATATCGATATTGATGTTTTTTTTCCATGCCTAAACTAAAAGGTCACGGGATTATTTCAAATTACCTTCAATATTCTTGGTGTATCACATATTCGGAAATTTCTTCCGTGAACAAACACCGATTAGGACCATCTACGTGATATTTTCAAATGTTAAAAACACCATTTTTGACATCCAATTTATTGGACTATGTTATAGGTTATACCTTATGTCTGACATCTCCATATTGCCCGTTCGTACTTGAATGTGTGTGTATATTGTGTGATATGAAATGTGTGTGATATGAAACTTACCAACCAACGTCCCCTTATTTTCTTGTTGTTGACATTTTCACAACATTCAGTTACTTTACATATTATTAAAATCATCTGCCATCATTATTGCTTGTCATGACTAAGGTATGCTTGGTTCCCTGCGTATAATGGTTCTTAACTTCCATTATTATTTAATTATTAATAATATTTAAAGGTATGTAATAATTATAATATCTTTGTTGTAATGTTGTTTGTTACTCTTATATGTTTCTTGTTCACAACAAAATTATATACAATGTAACTAAAAGGAAAACCCTATGTTTATACGGATATGAAGTTTTTTTGGCAAAAACAACGGTATTCATCAATGAGGAATTATTCATTACAGATGCAAAGTAATGTATGTTTGGTGTATAAAATGTGGTTCTCGGACCAATGTGTAAAATTTAATGCCTTTGAATTATTATCTATTGAATAAACTGTTTTGATTTCTCTGGTAGTCAGAACCAAGAGTATAAAAATAAGTTGTATATGATATTGTATTGTACTCGACTCTAAATCTTAGATGACTTCAATATTTGGAAATTTATGGGTACAGTATCTATTTTCCTGAATTACCTGGCAACTACCAAGAAATTCCTTTATTCATTATTAAATATTCAGGAAAAAACGAAAACGTTTGATTGAAAGTTCAAATCAATGTCTTTTATGAAGTTTTACAACGTAGGTTTCAGATCGAATATACCATCTTGGTATATTTCTACACTATCTTCCACAGTTAAGTTAAGAGCATTTTGTTGTAGATTGTACTGTAATAACTACATTTTTCCATTAATGTTGTAAAATAACGAGAATCATTAGAATGAATTGACTCATGTCATAGGAAAATATATTATTAGTCCTATAATTTTATAGTTAAAAGGTAGTTCTTCCCTGAAAAGCATCTTCGTATTATATTTTTAAAGTTTCGTAAAAATTTTAATAACAATGGTAAAATCAACAAATTTCATTTCCAACTTTTAGAATTTTTGAATATGTTATACCTACACTACAGCTAAAGAAAAAAATTTATTCTGAGTCTTAGGACGGGTACACACGTTACGGTATACCGGACAGGTATACCTGTACAGGTCACCTGCACAGGCAAACCGGAACGTCTGTACCAGCCGCCTGCACAGGCATAGCGACCTGTACAGGCGACCGGCCAAGATATGTAATTCAGTATATAGACCTGAGCGTGTGTATGAATCAGTCCGGTATGCCTGCACAGTTTTTGTGCGGTTTTATTATTATAACGGTTTTATTAGTTGTGTCTAGTTTCTTGTTAACAATAGAGTGAGTCACTTTTGTATTTACAATATTTTTGTGTGTACATAGTAGACTTGTATAACATTATTACGTGTACAACAATATATATGGTATACCGTAACGTGTGGGTGCTCTACGCTTGCGCAGGTATACGTTTCCGGTATACCTGTGCAGGTTTGCCTGCACAGGCATACCGTAACGTGTGTACCCGGCCTTATGTTTTATTATTGAAAAAAATCGTTCATACGAATTTCATTGAAAACCATTTACAAAAAAGTCAAAAACAAATTATTAAATTTTAATACAAGGTTATTTGACGAATTTAAAATGTGAAAAAATGTTAACATAAAAAAATTTCAATACGATAGAGTTGCGTCAACTTTACATTAAAATCGATTGATTAGAATTCGCGAAAAAAATTCCCAAAGTTTGAAAAATAATGTGTTTTATATGTAAAAAATAATGTGCCAAATTTTAGCCCTTAAAAAAAGTTAGGTCCCCGACAATTAATAGAATACCATATTACATATTTTTATAAATAAAAAGAGTGCAAATCATGCTAGATGAATAAATGTTTTTTTTCAAATGAAAGGTCTTAAAAATATCCATAAAATAAAAAAAATAAATTTTTTTAACTGTATTTTTACCCATTATTTTTCAATTTGTTTATAGCGCGCTACATAGACTGGTTAACGTCTAAGTTGAAAAACGTGTCCATTCTTGCTGCCAATTAAAGTGCGTGCGATAGCTCGTTGAACTTTTTTGCAAATATCTCAGAAACTATAGCAGATATCGGAAATCAAAAAAAAAAGATTCTTAAAGAGCTGGAAATTTCCTATAAAACAATATGCATGCACAAGCAAAATGTTGAGTATCAAGAATCATAATCGGAGGAAGGCAGAGCAGCTCTCTCAATTATCATAATCGATAAAATCAAAGACCAACTGGTATATCCAAAAGCACTACTAATATCATTCGACGTTAAAGCTTTATATCCCAGTGTACCAATCCCAGAAACCATAAAGATTTTGGAAAAATGGATAATACTCAGGATATACCCAAAGATGAAATAACAGAATTACTAAAACTAACACGCCTTTGCATGAAACAAAATGTCTTTACATTTTAAGAAAAATTCTACAGGCAAACATTCGGAACAAACATGGGTAATCCACTATCACCTTTCCTAAGCAATCTCTTTATGAACGACTTAGAAGAAAAAGCCAAGAACAGCTTCGAATACTTTCCGACGGTCTGGTACCGGTATGTTGATAACATTTTTGCAATTTTTGATACGGACAAAGAAAATCCGAAAACTTTTCTAGAAAAGCTCAACAAAATGTACCCATCTATAGAGTTCACAACAGAAGTCAAAAAGGAAGGCTCGATCCCCTTTTTAGATTTAAAAATCAGCAGGAACAAGGGCACAGATAAATTAGATTTTGACATATACAGAAAACAGACCCACACAGAAAGATGCATCACTTCAGATTCAAACAGTCCACCTCAACACAAACTAGCCATATTTAACTTTCTGATAAATAGACTACTAAAAGTGTCGAGAAAATGTCGAGAAAAAATTATTTTAAAGAAGCCCAACATATTAAACAAATTGCAATATTTAACGGCTACACTCCAAAATTAATAAATAAGATGATCCGTAAAATTAAATTTAAAATTCTAAAAAGAAACACCACGACACTAACACCAGAACGGGCCGACAACGAACAAAAGAAATGGTGCAAGCTAACGTACTTCCCACCTTGTACGTACAAAATTAAAAAAGAAATGGAGGATCATAATATAAAACTAGCTTTCGTGAGCAAATGTAAAATTAAACAGATCCTCGGGAGCCCAAAAGATAAAACAGTAGACGAACAGAAATCGGAAATCTATAGTATAGAGTGTCCTTCGTGTTCACAAACATACATAGGCCAAAGCCGTAGACAAATTGGATTCATAGAACATATGGCTCATACGAAATACGGCAGATCAGAAAAATCCTGTATAGCTGCACACATTATAGAGAATGACCATAAAATCGACAAATCCAATTTAAAACTTGTTAAGGCTGTACAAAATCCCTCAGAGCTAGATGCATACGAAAGCATTTACATTCAGAAATTCAAAAGAAATATTATGAACCTAGACAATGGACCGGTCCCAAATTCAGATTTAATCAAAATCTTAAGGTAAAATCAAGTGCCAATATGTCCATCTCTCTCTAAAGATGTCAAAATACAGAATCGTGTTCACTGCGCAAGGCATAGCTCAGCACCAATCAGGTGCAGTCTTAGAATAGCATCTAAAGTCGGGCGAACATATATAAGTAGCATAAAACCAAGATAGATTGTATACGTGGTCCATGGAACGATGCGCCACCATAATGATGACATGGTGGCCGAAGATTTAAAATGGCAGGGCATTAAGCCAAATAAGGTCCAGCTATTGTCAAAGGCGGGAGACGAGAGTATACGAGTCTCTCGTCTAATAAAATTCGAAAAGGGGACGCAAGCTAAAAGCGTCCTCAACATACGGTGGTTATGTGGCGTGCCTGTAACCACCCAACGTTTCGAAAATAAAAGAGGGGCCATCCAATGTTACAGATGTCAGTCCTACGGGCACGGATCACGGTTCTGTCGTGGGGTTCAACGCTGCGTGAAGTGTGGCGAAAACCATGCTTCACAGGCTTGTGGGCTCCAGAGGTTGGAACCGGCGAAGTGTTGTAATTGCAGCGCTTCCCATCCAGCCAGTGCCATAAACTGTCCCGAAAGGCTGGTATATGTGACAAAAATGGCTCCGAGAAGACCCAGCGGCAGCAGAGGAGCGTAGCGCAATGCTGCTCCGGGCGAGCCCCTTCGGCACCCACCCCCACGTCTTCGGCTAGGGAATACCCAGCCCTCCCTCGTAGAAAAGAGGTCAACGAGCCAAGCAGAGGTCCAGCAGCGGGGAGCAGTACATCATCGGCAGCAGCAACATCATCGAAGAAGTTTGTCCCGGCCCCAACTCCAACCGCAAATCCGTGGACAATGAAGAGAGCATCGGAAAAGGAGGTAATAGATATTTTGAGTACCACCCCCATTTCACCCCATAACCCCTTCTTAATTGAAGCCCTCGAAAGACCTCCATCGTCTCCAACTCCATTGGAGTCTGATGCAGGTACTAAATCGACTTTCGACTTCATGACCCTCTTGAAACTCAGGATCGAAGTGGAGAATGCATGGAAATCGTGCAAATCAGATTCAGAAAAACTTCTTGTGTTTTTCAGGATGACATCTCATCTCTTTGAAAATGGCGTCCCACCCCTTTTCTAGATCCAACATCCGATTTCTACAATGGAACTCTCAAAGTATCCATCGCAAACTTCCCGAGCTTCACTCATTTCTTCAACAGCATCAGATCCAAGTGGCTGCCATCAGCGAAACTTGGTTGAAGCCGGACAAGAGAGCTCAAATTCCTGGGTACTACACCTATCGCCGTGACCGTGCCACCAGAAATGGGGGCGGGGTTGCCCTATACGTCCGACACGATGTCTAACACTGTCTCTTGCCTCCCGAAGACGGTGATATCGAAGCCGTCTCTATTCTAATTTCGGCAAATTGTGGTAATTATAAAGTCACATCTCTATATAATCCCCCCGATAGACTTTTACAGGGAAAAGATATTGACCGCATTTTAAGGACACATGATCGCGCTGTGATCATGGGTGATTTTAATGCTCGCCATATGTCTTGGAACTGTATGTCTAACAATGCTAGCGGGAACGCACTCTATGCGCATTCCCTCAAACGAAACTTCATTGTTGCGTACCCAGAGGACCCCACTTACTATCCTGATGCTGCCCACCGCCCTCCTCAGGCCATTGACTTAACGATACTCAAGAATTGTAATCTCCTGTAATGAGGGGTGCTGCTACCTTGCAGATCCGGTTGAGCTTTGAGAAAGCGGATTGGAAAGTTTTCAAACAGTATCTTAACGCCGAAACTTTGATCAAAACTCACGCAGATCAAAACAACCGATCAAATAGATTTGGAGGTTAGTAAACTGACGAGGAATCTCGTAGCTGCTACCGAAAAATCTATACCTAGGAAAACTCGATCCATCGGCTTTCAACTTAAATTAGATGATGACACACTACGACTCATACGGACTCGGAACAAATTGCGTAAATATTGGCAAAGAGTTAGGCTGCCTGAGCTTCATGACGCCATGAAGCGAATGTCAGCTGATATTCGAGAAAAAGTCACGCGCACCAGAGATGAAATGTGGGATGAGAGGATTTCGGCTCTGACCACTCGTGACAATAGTGTTTGGACAATTGCTAGAAGTTTGCGTAAACGTTCCAATAGACTGCCCCCTTTACTGTCTGAAAATGGGTATCTCTACCCAAATTCAGACAAAGCTCATTTTCTCACTGATACCTTCTCTAAGGCGCACAGCTTAACCGATGGCGACGAATATCACGGGGAAGAAACAGCCCGTATGGTATCCGAATCTTTGGAAAATATTCGCTCTTCCGTCATTAACCCAATCGATGTCGAATGCGTGTCACCTCGTTTCAAACATTTTAAGGAAACTTAAGTGTAGGAAGGCTCCCGGTGATGATGGAATAACTACTGTTGTTCTCCGTTATCTTTCTCGGAAGACGGTTGTTCAGCTCAGTTATATCTATACTGTGTGCTTGGTTATTTTCCTTGGAAGGCTGCCAAAGTGCTAGCCCCTCCGAAACCGGGAAAACAACTCAAGTTGCCTTCAAGTTACCGACCCATCAGCTTGCTGCCATCTCTCAGCAAGGTCATGGAGAAAGTAGTTTTGAACCGGCTGCAGTCGCATGAAAATATCCACGGACAACTAATTCCCCAACAGTTTGGTTTCAGATCGAACCACTCAACAGTGAGTCAGCTTCACCGGCTCACTGACCATATTTCTTCTGGATTTAACTGGAATAAATCCACAGGCATGGTCCTTTTGGACATCGAACAGGCTTTCGATATGGTTTGGCACGATGGACTCATCCACAAACTTTCCAAATTCAACATACCTACCTACATCCTGAAATTCCTGATTTCCTACTTATCGAACTGAAAATCCCGAATTCATCTCCAACAAAGCACATCGAACCAATATTGTGTCAAGGCTGGTATACCTCAAGGCTCGGTGCTTGGACCCCGCCTCTTCTTATATTTTATAAACGACATCCCGAAGGATCGAGCAACCGAAACGGCCCTCTTCGCTGACGACACAGCACTTGAAAGCTATTCACGCTTTCTATCCACGCTTGAAAGCTATTTCAAGAAGTGGAAAATCAAAATTAATCCTACGAAGACTCTGTCCGTCTTGTTCACAAAGAAGAATAAATTTTCTTCTTACCCACTTGAATTGAAGATGTTTAACACTGAAATCCAACAGACTCAAAGTGTTGAATACCTGGGAGTAACCCTTCAAAGGCAGTTGAATTGGACGCAGAACGTTAAAAAACGTCTTGCCCTTGGAAACGCATCCTTTGCTGGGTTGTACCCACTACTCAACGCTAGGAGTAGGTTGGACGAACGTCTGAAACATCGACTTTTCAAGTTATGTATCCGGCCCGTACTCACGTACGCTGCTCCAATCTGGTCGAACGCTGCACCTTCGCAGCTTGCGAAAATGCAAAAATCGTTGTCTTCGGACGATTTTGAAAGTCCCTCTTCGATACCCGACTGAAGCACTCCACAGAAAAACTGGGCACCCCACAATCAAAACCTTCATCCAAACCATTTCGAAATCCTATTTCCAATCATCCCGCAAAAATCCTTTCCCGGAAATCAATGAACTGGGCCAATTTGACCCGCGCACGTTGCTTTTCAGGAAACGATACCGCATGCCACATGATGTCGATTACAACTGATTCGGTGTAATCTAAATTGTAAATATTTTCTTTAAGGTCTAGTTTTAGGGACAGCTTATCCGTCCAACTTAGGTTAATTTTAGATATCAATGGTTTTTTTTATAAGATTTTTCCATTTAAGAAACGATGTAAAATGTTTATAGATTTCGATGTATTTATTTAATAAGATGATATATTATGGGTAAAGCTTAGGCTAGGTACTATAGATTCTAAGACGTTTTGTATTATAACTTCAAAAAAGGACGATATTAATAAATAATTTTCAATTTCAGATAGATTGTGAAACTGTCACCAAATTAGTAATAAGTAACATATATAAGAGCAAAATTAACAGGAATAAATGTGAATGAAGGAAATTTTAACAAGAGCAATTTCAATATAATTTAAAATTTATTATATTTTAAATCTAGTATATTTTAATCTAGTTAATTTTCTATTTATTTTTATTTTTGCCTATTGATCTCGACTTTATATCAATTTCTAATTGTCAAAGAGTAAAGTAACAGTGACTAGCTAATTTATACTGATGATGACTACATTGTAGTCGAAATACGTATTTATAATACAAAAAACTGATCTAGGTAAAGGGGGCGAATTTGAAATTTAATGTATATATATACAGGTTGTCCCAGAACAACCTGGAACCCTTCGGTGAAGTTATTCCTTAGGTCAAGACGAACTCATTTTACCATATAACATAGGTCCGGAAATGATTTGTTTATCCGCTAGCCGCCATTTTGTGTTTTTTGCTTTATAATTTATATCTACACAACGCGTTGTTCGATTGAATTGAAAATTGGGACGATTGTTGCTTTAGCATAGACCAATAATAGAAAAAAATTTGAATTTTCAAAAATGTATTTTTACAAAATGGCGGCTTTTAGAAAAATTCAAACTTACGTAAGTCAAAAACAAGCAGATTTATGAATTTTTTTAATTTTTCTAAAAGCAAACAGAAAAATTCAAACTTACGTAAGTCAAAAACAAGCAGATTAATGAATTTTTTGAATTTTTCTAAAAGCCGCCATTTTGTGAAAATACATTTTTGAAAATTCAAACTTTTTTCTATTATTGGTCTATGCTAAAGCAAAAATCGTCCCAATTTTCAATTCAATCGGACAACGCGTTGTGTAGATATAAATTATAAAGCAAAAAACACAAAATGGCGGCTAGCGGATAAACAAATCATTTCCGGACCTATGTTATATGGTAAAATGAGTTCGTCTTGACCTAAGGAACAACTTCACCGAAGGGTTCCAGGTTGTTCTGGGACAACCTGTATATCTATATATATATATATATATTGTATATACTTTCGGATTCTATTTTGTAATAATAACCACTTAGATACAAGGTGGTCTATCGAGGCGTGTCATATTTTGTCAATAAATATTTCCAAACGAGTTGAAATTGACGAGCAATTGGCTGCCTCAAACAGCCATAGGTATAAAAAAACTCTAAATTCTAATGACAATAGAATTGATAAGCCGTACTAAATAATTTTAACTTTCAGTTAGCTTGAAAATAGTGCTCTACAAATTGTGGCTTATTTATTCAAGCAGAACATTATAAAAGTGTAATAATAGTGATAAAGAGGAGAAAATGGCAGATAAATGTTATATTTGTGACAGACCCTCAAACGGCAATATTCAAGAATCGTTTGTCGCACGTGTAAAATGTACTGGATCTGTTAGAGAACATTAATATATACAACTGTTATAACAAACTATACTGACTGTACAGGTTCATATATAAGGAGATATTTAAAAAAAAACTCATTTTTCTTATCTCTGTTGACCCAAATATAGCGTTTTAATAACAAATATTTTTTATATGTAACTGGTATTTATGGGTACGACACTAAAGTAATTAATATAGGAAACAAATTAATTTTTTCTAACTTTTCGCTACTTCATCTTTTCAATAAAATACACAGGGCATGTTGGTTCACATTGTTTACCAGTCTAAGTGGCCAAGCGGTCTTAGGGTCTGCGCAGTATGCCTTCTTGGAAACTGGGAGGTTAAGGGTTATAATCCCGACATCGGCAGTTTGTCAATTATTAAGAGAAGAAAAAAAGGGTCGGTTAATTCACTCATCTGTCGTTGTATGGGCATGCACGAAGTAACCGTCTAGGCTTGAGAAGGTTTTCTGCAGTTTCCTTCACAAACACCAGATGAATATCGGCATAGTTCTATCATAGTCGGCTGCAGCTGCAGATCCTACCAATTCCTAGTCTATACACAAAAATTCTTTCCACTCCACTCACATCCTCACATCCTTAGGGATCACAATGTGCCTTATGGTCGAAGTGTAGCCCGCCCAGCGTAGCCTCTACAATCTATTTATCTATCTGCCTTCACTTTGTTTGTCCATCTTACGGCCAACTTATGCCCAAATTTCTCTAAATAATAATATGATTTACTATTTACTGAGAGAGAGAAAGAGAGAAACTTCATCGATGCAGATTAAGAAATTTACCTACACTCTCATCGATAGAGCTTTAGTATTTTTGAATAGCTGAACACATTCCTTTAATTGAAAAGTACTTACCCTCAAGATATGAAAACTCGAAATGCAATTATCCATCTTGATGACTGGCCTTATAACTCGAAATTACTAAATGGTTTTATTTCAGTTCCTAAGTCATAGAATTAAAACACTTGCATATCTAAAGTTTATAAACACCTACACTTTATTCATAGAGAGGAGTGACTTTATCTACGAAGATTCAGTAAAGGTTTTTACCTCTTGAATACAATTGAAATTCACCTAATAAAAATTTTACGGTTTAAAATTTCTATTGAGCTTGTGCATATGTATACATATACAGGGTGTCCCGTAAGTATTCGAGTTCCATAAGAGGGTAGGTAGAGGGTACGATTTTGGAACGAAAAGTCCTGAGGCATTTTTTTATTAGACGCTCCGTTAATTAATTATTAATTATTAAAGGAAACTAGATTGAAACCAGAGTTGCAAAAAGTGCATTTTTTTGATAAATGAAAGAGTTGAGATTTGAAGGGTTGGATCTTCGTTTTATAGAGGCGCATGTCTCTGGTGATTTTTAACAGGCATGGGACATCTTGAAAAAATGTCTGCTTACTATAACTTGTGTCTCAAAGCTACTATGAATTTTATCTGTCGCTCGTATCCACAAAAACAGGAAAGTAAAATTTAAGGGGTGGAAACTGGGAGATTATGGGTTCGAATCCCGCCATCGGCAGAGTTTGTCAATTATTAAGAAAAAAAAGGGGCGGTTAAACTGTCGGCGTATGGACAAGAACGAAGTAACCGGCTATGCTTGAGAAGGTTTTCTGCAGTTTCCTATAGGGACTCCAGATTAATATCGGCATAGTTCTATCAGAGTCGGCTGCAGCCGCATATCCTACCAATTCCTAGTCTATAAACAAAAATTCCTTCCCCTCCACTCACATCCTCATATCCTTAGGCATCACAATGGACCTTATGGTCGAAGTGTAGCCCGTCCAGGGCAGCCTCTACAATCTATCTATCTATCTAAGGGATGGGATCTTTGTTTTATGGAGGTGCATGTCGAGGAATTAATAATTTGAAAAATTTAAGCAATAAATTTTTCCAAAAATTGATAATTAAATCATAAATGAATTATCAAAAAAATACACTTTTTGCAACTTTAACCTAGTTTCCTTAATTAATAATTAATTAACGGTGCGCGTCTAATAAAAAAATTTCTCAGGACTTTTCGTTCCAAAATCGTACCCTCTACCTACCCTCTTATGGAACTCAATACTTACGGGAGATCCAGTATATATATACAGCCTTGTATATATATACCCTGTATATATATATATATATACTATACCCTGTATATATATATATATATATATATATATATATTATATATATATATATTATATATATATATATATAATATATTTATATATATATAATATATATATATATATATATATATATATATTATATATATATATATATATAAATATATATATATATATATATATATATATATAAATATATATATATATATATATATATTTATATATATATATATATATATATATATATATATATATATATATATATATATTATATATATATATATATATATATGTGTATTTTAAAAAAACTTATAATTGCGTTATACGTCAAGCTCTAAGTTTACTAGCCGTAACGGTTACAATTATTGATAGAAGGAAAAGTTATTATAAAATCATCTAATTTTCGGCAGCATGCTATCCATGCGGAATGTATGACCATGCTTCTGGAATGGATGGCAATATACGAGTATATCTTAAAATCATTTAATTACAAATCAACGAATCCGAGTTTAAAAACACCCAAGTTTTTGCATTTCATTAAACAATCTGTGGAATGCTTCTCATGAAATTGCCTTTCACAATTTCAATAGAAATTTTAAACCGTGAAATTTGTAATAGATGAATTTCAATGTAGTTAAGAGGTAAAAACCTTTACTGAATCTTCGTAGGTAAAATCACCAATCTCTCTATGAATAAAGTGTAGGTGTTTATATACTTTAGATATGCAAGTGTTTTAATTCTATGACTTACGAACTCAATACTCGTTTTGATATTTGTTATTATGATGAGAAAATTACTATGTCGATGGAGTTTCAACGTCACAAATTTTTTGTTACATTTTTACAGCCTGTAAAATAAAAAATAATCAAATTGAAAGGAAAAGACACAGATAGTTAAAGATTTAAGAAAAAAATAATTTTTTGTTTATTAATATTTTTATTTTATTTTTTCGTTCGTTCACAAAAGTTTATAGTGTTTTTCCGGTACAATTACAACGTCAAATGATGCCTCTAACCAAATAAAAAAATTTGGTATCTTTAATGATTTTTTTTTTTTTTAAATTCTTTATACAATAACAACAAATTAATCGATTTTATATAACAAATTATTAATGTTTATTTTTAATTTTTTTGTAATATGTTTTGCCGGTTTGCGTTTCTATAATTTTTCATAATAATTTCGCATTAATTATTATATCTTTTTCATTTTCTTCTTCTTTTTTTTTCACATCATTTTATTTTCTTTATTATTCATTTTTTGTTTATTTTTGTTAACATAAAATACTGGTCATTATTTTCAAATTTGTAGACATATTAAAGTGGATACCAATAATAATAATAAATTATTTTTTCATATCTTTTGTATGAGTATTATAACTAAAAAGATTTCATTTAACAATGAATGTGAAAATACGTCTAAATTCATGAATTTTCAAAGAAAGTGATCATCACCAGTATATATTTATGTATTCTTCGAGGATATGCCTCTCATCGCTAATTCTTAGTTGGTAACTTTATTACGGAGATTTTAAATTTGAGTCAATGCATCTACACACACGTAGTACATTAATTTAAACCCAAATATTTACCATTAGATAATTCAAACTCATATACAAATTTAATGGTACACATGGCCTCAAAAGTAGTATGAATAAACTAAATGAATGGAGACACAAAACTAGTGTTCCATTCGTATAGTACCAATAGCTTTCAAAAATATTGGATTTGAATTATTTCGTTTATTAATCTAACGTTTATTTCCCGAAATATTCTATTTAAGTTATTGCACTTTAAAATGGTAAATTGGCATATGTTTGATTCACTATGTGTTATTTGGATATTACATCTCATACATAGATACTTGTGTTTTGTTTTATTTGCTATTCGCAAGACTTGTTTGAGGGTAGTCATAAAAATATTTATTTGTAGTGTACACAGGTCGTCAAAATATTTACATTCCATTTTCAAAATGCCCGCGCGTATGTTTTAATTGTCTTTGTGTCAATTTATTTGAGAAACGTTATCAGGGTAGACAACAGCCAATTTTGCTGCGATAACTGACTACAAGAGGAATTGGTATAAGGATAAGAGGTATTCAGGATCGAAAAAGTAAGCACCAATCAGCAAACCTCTAATTGCAACGTTTCGCTATTTTATTTATAGCTTCTTCAGGCTCTATACGAAAAACATACATATATATATATATAAGAATACAATAAAACAAGCAACAAGTTATAACTCACGTAAAATGTATATACGTAAAAACAATAAAATCTTAAAGATGTAGCTTAGTACTTGTTATTAATTAGCACTGTATGCCAAACTATATATAATATATATCAGAGGTGGGCATGGGTTGTAAATTTGAGTAACTGGACTCTCCATAAGCTGGGTGAGAGTAACAAGAAATGTATGTTTTGAAGTAAGATGGAACGATGTTTCAATACAAGGTGCTTACCAATTATTGCCTAATAATTTATTTGATTTTATATTTTTTGAAGATGGGTTTTCTAGGACGATTTCCCAAATACTTTTTGTGCTCGAGTTCGTGGCTCCTAATAAATTAAAACTGGTTGGAAGGGTAATCATTTCGTTTAATAACGCGCAATCATTGGAATCCGAAAAAAATTTGAGGAAAATTTTTTTTAAAGCGGGAATTTTAAATTTTCTATTAAAAGGGGCCACTAAAAAATCACTCATTACATTCATATTTTCGAAATCTTTAAATCGATTATTAAATTTTAAAATTACCGTTTCACTAAAACTACTACTTTTATTCATTTTTTTCTAAAGAAATTATGAGAAAAATAATTTTTACTAGCACGACTAGTACTTTTCATTTTTTTAATTCAAAGAAGACTAACTCGAAGAAACTCAGTCAGGTTGAGTAAGCTAACATAAAATTCCTACTTAATGTAATTAAACAATTTAATCATTGAGAAATCAGTAACAAATTATCCCCCCCTCCACAGCCTTATAATTGGCATGTTTATTGTATCCAGTGTCATGAAATTCTAATGTTACTATACTAAACACCCTACGAAGAACAAATAATTAAATCAGGTAAATAATTGTTTATTAGTTCTCCGATATGAATAGTTAAGGCAAATTATTCGGAATTTCCAAAAATCTAAACCATCAAAAAAATTTACAAGTGGTTTACAACTGTCAAGCGGTAAACGTAAAAGATCAAAAGATTTATGTTTTATAATTTATATAACATTTATATTTTATTCATTCACAAATATATTAAAAAGGTACATATTATGACCAAAATTCCAGAGTATGTAATCAATGTGTTGTATGTTAATTAAAAAAAGATAATAATAATAATTGGTAGGTACCCTGTATTTACTCTATCTCTCTTCCTACTCAATCAGAGCTGAGTGAAGTCAAAGTTTGCCCACCTATGATATATATATATATATATATATATATATATATATATATATATATATATATATATATATATATATATTATATATGTCAAACGTATTCTTTATCATACTTCTCATATGGAAGTTATCAAACATACTCACGAAAATATTTAGTAAAATTTACAATAGTTATTTTAATAATTACGTCGAAAAAATATAACTAGTTAGCTAGCACACAGTTGATATGTGTTATTACTCTGCACTGTAGGTTGTGCTAATACAGTAAATATACCTCTGTATATTGGTGCTTACTTTTTTGATCCTGAACACCTCTTATCCTTATACCAATGAATACCGGATCAGATTATTCTATTAAAAAAAAATACAAGAGGAATGCTAATCGATCCAAAAATATTCATAAAAGTTTCTTAATGAAAGTTTTCAGACGTTAGTGAATTTTTGAACACTTTTCATTATGGAACCCTTATCATGTGACCATTTTATTTATATACATTCATTTAGCTGGCGATGAGGTAGCATTACTACAAACTGGGAAAATTGTGGGAAAAATATTATTTAATTATATTTACATATATACTGAGGTGAAGTATTAGAAAATTATTAAAATTTCATTTTCAATTTTTTTATCGCCATCTGTATACACACTGTAAGTTCCGTTTACTATAGAATTACAAACAAAATAAAAGCTATGAAATAGTGTTATAAAAATAAATTATTCTCTATAGATAAAATGAAGTCTACATACGAGAATAAAAATAGTAAAATTGTTTACAGCAAAGATCAAGCCATTTGTTTTACAGTAGAAATAATTGTGAAAAGTATATATTATACAGAACAATTTGACTAAAGTCTATATTAAACAACCCAGGGTACGTTACAATTTTGTGTTAAAGTTGTATATTAGATCAATAGTTACATAGATTTCAAGTTATTTTTACAATAATATAAAAAACTCACTTCAAACATAGTAAAAATATCAGAACTATTACTAAATATTTATGGGCTGATTAATAAGGTTAGTGAACACGCATCTTCTGCCATCATATTGTAGGTAAGAGCTTCACATTTATATTTTTGTGTGCCGCAAGATCCGCGACCAAAACTTGATATCTTCTACCTGTTCTCTACCCTGCCATGGTCTATTTGAGGGGTGTAAACTTGCTACTTTCCCTGCTAATGATTAGCAAATTTTACTATATGTATAAACGCACCCAAAGTTCCAATTCCAAGTCTGTTTTATGACACCTATATTCTACCCTGTCATGAACAACAAACTTGGAATTGGAACTTTGGGCACATTTACACTTATAGCCATATTTGGTATTCACTGGCAGGGATGAAATTAGCAATTTTACTCCATTCAAGTTTCTTTCAGTTCACATTGCTGGTAGAACATATATAAAACAGAAATGTGCCTTTTACAATCATAGATTTTCAGTCGGGAATACCCCTCGTAGTAAAACAAATAATTCACTTGTATTCAAGATCAACTAGCTTATGGCAGTATTTATTAGATATTTGAAAGGGCAATTATATTATGTGGTAGTCTATAGCAATTACAAAATATATTTGGCCTTTTCCAGCAACTTCTCACTTCAAGTTGAATACCAAATAATCAAAATCTATGTAATTCATACGGTTGTAATCGCAAGAAGTGACTTTGCATCATAAAAAAAGTTACTTATCAGCTTGTATTTTCAGGTCTTTTAATATAGACTATATGTAATGTTTGACATATACGTCAAATAAATCGAGAAAGAGACATTGTAGCAAGATATTACAGTCTGATAAGCCATATAATTACTTTTTATTTACAGAACAAATTGTGTAGAAATTTTTCGTTTAACTTATAGAATCATTTTTCTGTATTATCATTATTATAAGTTTCAATATGAGAAAAAATTCTGTCATTTATTCTACAAATAAAATGAAGAATAACATTAGGTCTCTAAAAACTGAAAATAATGACCTCATAAATAAAATTTTACATCATCCATTGTACATAAAGTATTTCATTTATTTTCAAAACCAAAAACAATAATAAAATTTATAATATCACAAAAGTTGGCCATATTACAATTGCATATGTGTAATTGGAAAATGACCTATCTAAATTTTATTTTTATTGAAAAAAGTATATAATAAGTTTTTCTATATATATATATGACATATTAATTGCAAGTATAAATATATATTTAGTGTTCCATTTTAATTTTTCAAATGAAGATGTACAAGAAAATGCTTTCCATTTAAAGAAGAATCTTTGCGAAACTTTTCAAATTTTATTACAATCTATTTGAAAGAGGATCATATTTTATGATCCGCTATATATTGCCACTTGTATAAAAGAAAATTTGTCGAGTTTTTTTAAAGATTGACATTGAATGTCAACTTGTACCAGAAAAGTAAAAGGTTCATTCATTCGTACGGGCTAAAAAAAATCCATTATAGGAAAATTATCACTTTTCATGGTCGCCATGTTAGATTTTCAATATTCTTACATCAAATTCATCTTCAGCGTAACAATAAACTTCTATTTAAAATATTCTCAAAAACATCAGCTTGTTGAGATACAACTAACTTTTGCAAGTTGACTTTTTTCATGTTTTACTACAGTTCTGACAAATAATTAACGACGAAATAACCACAAACCATGTGCCTATTTTCCATTTGACTTGAAAGAGTTGGCTAGTTTGACATACACTTTCAAAAACAAACTTACGTTATACTCGTATGTAGACAATGTATGCATTTCAGCAAACATAAGCAATGATAAACAAACATAACTAAACTGGTTTCATCGAAGCAGTTGATCTCCATTGGAAGTAATAATGAATTCGCTCCTTGTTTCGGTTTTGGGCAACCATCATGTAACCTACGATGATTTTTAGTTTTGCCTACTCCAATTTTCCATGAAATGTTTTAATTTTTACTTTACTGGTATATTTATTTATTACACAAATAATTTCTGTAGAAACAAAATTCAGGGTAATATATGACATCTTTTTAAACGATACTTCTTGCGCGTGTAGGTTTGTATGAACACCGGAGTAAACACCACATGAAAACAGTAACGTTCGATGAAACTACTACTGGTCTGTAACATAGACATTTTTTCCAATTCAAGTATATAATTCAAAATTATTTAAAATAAAACACTAAAATAAATTCAATATAATATGATCTATATCAATTTTTTTTAATAGAAAGTATTGCAAATTCAATACTACCGCCACCACAAAGGTGAATTCACAAAAATGAAAAAAAACAAAAAGCAGATTGACCGTAAATATTATCCAATCTGATCAAGAATTACGATAGCATGACAGTGTCAAGAAAAAATAGATATTATTATTCCTTAAAATAAATTTTATTCATCGTTATTTTCGGGTAATAATATCTATTATTAATTTTCTGCATTTTGTTCGACATTTTAAATTCACCTTAACCGTTCGAATGTTTTTAAAAAAATTCAAAAAAAAAAAAAAAAATAATAATAAAATAAAAAATAATAATAATAACTAAAAAAATAAAAATAATACTTAATTTTAAATTTTCATAGAAGTACTCGTTCGTAATAAATTGAATGCCCAAAAAGACTTTTAAATCAATGAATAAAATTCCTGTGATAGGGTAGCTATAAGAATAAAACACAGTCGAAAAAATAAGTATAAAAGACAATATTCAATGTATAAATTGTATATTATGGTATGCACTATCCGATCTTGTATAGTTTGGATAAACTTCAATATATATGTTTCATCATTTATAAATCAATAGCTTAAAATCAGGACAGTAATTGAGCCTAAAAATAGAAAGAACAAATTTGTTAATTGTTTCTTAATGTATATGTTGCAGATGGATCGTCGAATCCGCTATTTTACAAAACCGCTAGTTGTTTTACATAACAACTCCATTATGTAAATAAACTGAACGACGTTTAGCGGTTTTACATAATTACTGACCTTTAACACGTCATATTGCTTAAACGTTTTGCATTTATCAATGCAGCGGGTCAACGATTAGACGTTATGTAAAACAGCGTGAAATGAAACGTCAGATTTAAGATTTTAGTTTAAACGGAATTTTAATGGAATTACAAACAAATTATTGAAATTAAATAAGGTAACCACTACAACCGAGTACTACAATCTTTCACTACATCGGTCGTATCCCGAGTTGGTCAGGTTTGCGTGTTTTTGGGTCCCGCATTAAAAGGCGTTCTATATATTTCCCTATATCAAAACACTTTGTGACTACAGATAAGCTATTCTACATTACGTCTAAACGTGGGTAGGTAAGCCAGTTTTGTAAAACTTATCGCAATGACAATCCAGCTGACCGTCGCCCAGATGTTTTACATAACGGAGTTGTTATATAAAACAACTAGCGGTTTTTTAAAACAGCGAATTCGACAATCCATCTGCGACATATATATAACGTTTGATGAAATATGTAAGAATGGTTTCTTTTAAACGAAATACATCACCTGGCATTATCATTTTTGTTATTATTCGGTGTATAACCAAGCTAAAAATTCGAATTTTGAAATTTAAACTTTTAAAAATATTTGAAGAATGGATTTTTTAAGAAAGAACTAACTTCCTTTAAATAAAACCAGTGTAAATTAGGTCATAAAGTACAAAATAATAAAAAAAATTCTTAATTTGATTTTACTGGTCAGCAAAATTTCTTTATGTTGTAAGAAAACATACGTAAAAGGGTTAAATTGAATCATGATACGACGTATTTATATCTGAAATACTACGCAATACGTAAATCGTTTCTTTGCAGAATGATTAAATAAATTTGTGTATTTAATATTTCCACAAAACAGAAATAGTCCTAAAATTTCAAATTCGCACCAATACCTAGATCACTCTTTATATTATAAATAGGTATTTCGACTACAAAGTAGGCATCGTCAGTATAAATTAACTGGTCGTAATTTACTCTTTGAATAAAAATATATAAAAATTAAACAAATTAAATTAAAAGATAATAAATTTTATTGAAATTACTCTTGTTAAAATTTACTAATTTTTTAATTTTCTTATATTGTCTCAGGATATGTTATTTGTTGCTAATTTAGTGAAACTGTCACCAAATTAGCAACAAATAACTTATCCTGAGACAATATAAGAGTTATTTTAATAAGACTGATGTTAACAAGTGTAAATTGAATGAAAGTAATTTTAATTTCAATAAAATTTATTATATTTTAATTTAGTTTGTTTAATTTTTTATTTATTTTTATTTTTGTCTATTGATTTCGACTTTCTATCTTTTTCTAATTGTCAAAGAGTAAATATTATGTATTGGGCCTAATTTGAAATTTTATTTCAAAAACCTAGAGTTCTCATTAATTATCATTAGATAATCTGATAAGAAATAGTCCTATTAAACATATGAGTCATAAATTTTCAAAAAATTTTGTGATATAAAAGTATTACTTTCATCCGTTTATTTTGATCAAGTGCCATGTATAGTAGCCCTCCCTATTGGGTATTTTCGAGAGAATTTTCACTTCACGCTAAGAAGAGAACTATAAGCAAAAAAGGGAGGAAACTCTTTCGAACGTGTTATGAATAGTTACACGATTGTAAATTTTTCAATTCACAGCGACAAGTAGGCGAAGCGTTGAATCAAAAATAAGGACATAAAAACTTCGAAATGATGAATATAGGTACCTAACTATCTATAAATTTTTTAATATTAGTTATTCCATTGCAAATATACAAATGTAGAATGGCTTGCTGATTCGATAGAATGAGAATAACATATTATGTAAAATGAATTATTTAAAAATCTTCGAACGTTTTGTGAAGAGTAGTATTTATTTCTTATTTTGTATATTTTTATATTTATTTTATATTTATTACGTTTTTTTTATACTTTATTTTATTTATTTTGTTTGTTATTATTGATTGTTGTATATTTACAGATATGAAAAAGATATGTACAGGAGCATCAATAATAAATATAATATCATATTTATATAAATATTGTAAAAAGTATTATTTCATCAAATATTTAATAATGGAATTATCACTCATTTTACGCATGTAGAGACTGATTTCCGTTAATTTATATTGACTTTAGTCATTTTCTATAATCATTATTTTCAAATTTCTTTCAATTGAAAATAATTATATTGCAAAATAATTGTTTTGAAGAAAATATAAGAGTATTGTTTATGATTTTTTATTAGTCCGTTACTTTTTATGACAATGAAATTAAAAATCAACAGAAGCATAACACAGAATATTTTAAATAGATACGGTAGAGTTTACTTTCATTGTCTTATCTACAGGATGGCGCATAAGTAACATTATGATTTAATTAGTGAATACATTTTTTGTTTAGATATTTTTTCCTTTTTTTTTTCAGAATTAACTTTGAAAATCTTCGAAATTTATGATGGAAAGACTCAGCACGGAACAAAGAACCCAAGTTGATCAATTTTATTTTGAAAGTCAGCATTCGATTATTCAGACACAAAGATCATATCGAAATTTCTTTCATATTCCGACAATTTACCAATTGGTTCAGCGTTTTTGGCAACATAGGGCTGCCTGTGATCTTCCGCGTGTTGGAAGACCTCGTGCATTTCCAAATGATGTGAACATTGCTCGGGTGCAAGCAAATGTTGAGGATAACCCTGAAACTTCCATCAGGCGACGTTCTCAGCAGTTGGTGATGCCTAGGCGGTTTTTGCAAAGAATTTTACATACGTTACACCTTTTCCCATATAAGATTCAATTGGTTCACGAGTTAAAACCAAATGATGCACAAAAACGCATTCATTAAATAGATCATAACGTTACTTATGCGCCACCCTTTACAACAAATAATTAAAATGTTGTTGGTCACAGTTTTTATATTTAATTAGCCACGTCTTTGCGTGTATTTACTCCAAAACTATTGCATGTGTTAAAAATGTGTCGAACAAAATTTGTTTAACTGTATAAGATAAACGTTTTACAAAATTTTTCTACCTTGTACTGTTTAAAAGATATAACTGTCACTCAACATGGGTGCATGGAATTCCAAATTTGTTCAACCCATATGCTACCCCACAAAATTATGTACTATGGGCCACTAACAAAGCGATCCTTTCTAAAAAATTTATAGTTGATTTGTGCCATATTAATACGCTGCCTGAAAAAATGTTACGAATAATAGTTTTTAGTAAATTTTTAATGAACAACTTGTCTGAACCAATTTTTTTCGAACATTGAATGAATAAGGCATGGAGACGACACAAGAAGACCAAACTCCATATAAACAAATAATTGACAAAAATAAGATGTCAGTAGTGTTCCTTCTACACCGGATACAGTGGAGAGAGTATAAGGCACGAGTTTGAATTGAAAAATATGACGCGTTTATGTAGTATTATAAACATTATTTGCAGCCAAAGTATTTTTCCAATGAAACACTTTTTTTAATAAATGAAATAAAGTAATTAGTTGAAGCAAGTGATAAAGTTAAAAATTCGCAAAATAATTATAGAATGAAAATAAATTAATAAAATCAATTTAAAGATTATTGAACCAGATATTAAATTAAACTTTTATTTATTAATAATAAGTCTAACAAAATGACAATTATATACTTCACTCCTATTTATTATACTATATTCACTTCGGTATGGATGGACAACTAGCGACGCTAGTGGCACAAAAAGTTAATAAAACTTCTACCATTACGTTGTCATATTTTATCAATTCTCCCGTTTTAGTTCGGTCTCCTTGTATAGACTCCATGGAATTAGGCATAAATCAATTATAAAAATTTGAAAAATAACGGTACATTTCGTCTGTAAAAGATTGGTAAGGAAACAAACAAGCAGGCAGATTGGCAAAGATTTCAAAAAACAGTTTTTGGGTATCTATTGTCATAATATTAACCAAATTTGGTATTATTTTGAACATACTTGCCATGTACTACGACCTCAACTATGCCATGTACTATGAGCGTAAAGTCAAATTTAGTAATCATTTATTGACTTCAGTGATTATTCGAATGTTATGGCTTTTATGTGATATTATCAATAGGTATAGTAAACAATTGCCGGTGTTTTAGGAAATACTTTCGTTTTATAAACAAATTTTATATATTATTTATTCTTATGCACCGCACTTTTATTTATGCCAAAACTATCGAATGTATGGAAAAAAAATTATTCAAAGTATTTTTTAAATATCAGATAAACGTTTTTCATATTTGATGAAAGTTGTGGGCACTGCTACTACTAAGCATGGTAATACGTGCAATGATCGAAATTGCAACCAATTTAATTTTAAGGAAGGATTTTTGGTCTTTGAACATTTTGTGTACCTCATACTGTTATAAAGTTAGAAATTTCCCCTCTGCTAAGGTAGTGGGGGATTGGTTGGTACAATGAGCGAATTTACAATTGTTAATTTTTAAAGATAGAGCATTGTTTTATTTTGAAATTTTTCCTTTCTTACGGTTTGAAAGTTAACCTGTCGCCGATGGCTGATGTAAGATACAATAAGCGACTTTGCAAGTTGTTTATTTTTAAGAAAGAGACATGTTTTTTCATTTGAATTTTTTCCTATCACTTAGAATTAACCTGAATCACATAATAATGAATAGTGCCTTTATATCAACCAATACATGTAGTTTAGCAATTATCTCAACCTAAATTTTTTTTATTACTACTGAAAATGCGATCGTCGTATAAAAAAATTACCCATATACCCAATTACCCATTACCCATATACACTACCCATGTATACACTGTAATATTTATTGCCCACTTTAACATTAATTTGACTTATTGCCCGTTATATAAACTTATATTCATCATACTGTTTGTGAAAGTAAGGATATTGTAGTTATTTTTTTACCGCGTAACGTTTTTCTAATATACAAAACGTATGGAACTACATTTATTCGTCTTGGCAAGCTAAACAGCTTGTGTATTTGTCTAACTGGTGTAGTAAATTTTAACAAACAGTTTTGTCCTTAATAAATTTGTTTGAATTCAAAATTTAATTTGCAATTTTTTTCTCAAAATTAATATTAAAAGCCTACTTTATTTTGTTAATAATCAGTTTATTTAATACTTTATGGTTGTAGAATACTTTATTGGTCCATTTTGGTGGTAACAAATGTTGAATAATAACGGTTGATTACTCTATTCCTCCACACTAAAGAATTTACTAATTTTGGGTCTGATTATCATTTGAACATAAATAAAAACTATTATCAACTTATTATACCCAGTATATTTGTACATATACAAAGTATATTAAGTTTAGTTCCGACTTTTGTTATAATTTTTGTTATAATAAAAATTTTTGTTATAGTTGTTCATAAACTTACTTAATTAGTCCATTTCCGCATGTCCGCCCGTCTGTCTGTCTGTCTATCTGTCCGTGAAGCCGATAACTCAAAAACAAAAATAGATAACGAGCTAAAATTTTTTTGTATGTTTACGAGCAAAAAAGTAAGGTCAAGTTCGTTAATGGGCAAAATAAGAATGTGTGTCCCCCCGCCAGGGGGAAAAATCTTTGAAACCGTAAGAGATAGAAAAAATGTTTGTCAACAAAAAATCTTCTTCTCTTTAAAAAAAAACATCTTTTGTTTGAAATATTTTTTCATAAACTCAATAGTTTTCTCATAATTTGTGATCAAAGTTGAAAATGAGAAATACAATTGATAGGTGAACGAAGGCATACATGTATACATTTACATAGCATCCATACATACTATTTTTATACCCAGTATACTTGTAAACATACAAGGTATATTCAGTTTAGTTCAGACATTGTAACGCTTGAAAATATTGATCGCAGAAAAAAAATGCATATCTTATAAACTTTGAATTTGAATAATTGTTGAAACATTGATATACAACTCAGTATATACTGGGTATTCAAACAATTAACTCAGTTTGTTGTTACATTACTTGTTTTGTATTTAATTTACTAAATTTTTAAATTTGCTTCTGCTTTTTCATGTTTTTTTTTTCAGAAAACTGATCACAAATAATTTATTTGAATTGTTTACAGTTGAATTGAATATCAGTTATACTTCTAATCGTTATTTATTTGAACATAAGAAATTATTAATCAAAAATTTGGTAAATAGAAATTTGATAGTAACGGTAATATAAAATATAAATAGGTCACATGAATATTACTAAATTCTGAAAATCAAAGATAATTCCATTTTGAATATTTGAAAAACTCTCTGTATTATTATTATAATATATAGTTTAGTGTGTCGAAATAAATTTCTTTCTCAGCTTTGAAAATTATAACTATTTCCGCCATTGTTACCATTAAATCGTTTTAATAATGTATTCCTTGGTAACCAATATGGTGATGATGTATCATCCCCTGTACAATCACCAGGAGTTAACGTTAATGGTGAAGCTGCATCCGGTATATTATTACTTAATGGTGATAGCAAACTTGAAGCCATTGTCGGTGTACCACTTTTATTTTTTAATATTGATTTAGGTGGTACACTTCCATCATCCTCGGCACCACCAGATGGTGTTAACACTATATTGTTATAGAGCAAAGGATCCATAAACGAACCAGTAATCGGTGGTGACGACGAATTTGTTGTACCACCACGAGTATCATTTTGTCGTATACCTTCACATGTCTCCTTCATTTTATTTAATTGCTCTTGTAAATTACGATACTCTTCTAGGAATCGTTCCAATTGTGCCGCATGATAATCGTATGTATTCGCATTTGTCGATGTTTCTGGTGATGTACGCGATGATAAATATGTACTTTGTAAGTTTGTATCCAAATTATTGATATTTAACAATGGTGTCGCAACATTATTATCGAAGGCTTGTGGAGATGTTGGTAAACTTTGTTGATTGCGTAGCTGTCGTTCAGTTGATGATAAATTTAAAAAACTATTGGACCGTTGCTGAACACCACCGATACGACTACTACTATATAAATAACTTCCACTATTAGCACTTGAGTCATCAACAGAAAATCGTCGATTTGAATTGTAATAGTTCTCTGAATTATCTTCACCCCCACTACTACTGTACCGACTAATACTATCAGCTAGTAATGGCGCTTCACTGTCTGTACTATTATGACACTTTGCACTGGCTCGATCGTATAAACTGTTTGTAATACCACGTGATTTCCGCGGTAATGTACAATGTAAATTATCCATTTGTTTACGACCGTACAGATTATTTTCATTCATATGCTGCTGATTAATAACACTTTGTTGATCACGATTGTTATATGCTGATGATGTTGTTGGTAATTCTAATAAATCTGGATAGTTTCTTTGTTGATTGGATGAGTCATTATTTGTTGATTGGATTGGTGTAATTGGTGATGTTGTATAAAGACTACCGCTGTTATTTTCTAAGACTTGTTTACGCATCACATGCGGATTTAATATTTGTGAAAGACCATTTGATGTTACATTGAAGATATCATTGCCACGTCGTTGAAAATTAATATTTCCACTACCATTTATACTTGTACTGGGAACATTTTTTAAATGCTGATGAACACTGCTGTTGTTGCTGCTATCAAATAAATCTGATTGAAAGGTACCACTTGTACTGTGTGATGATATTTCATTAAATGTACCAGATGTTGACCTTGGGAGTTTCTTGCAATCGTCTCTAGAAACAAAAAAATTGTTGAAACACATTTTTGTATTATTATCATTTGAAAATTGTTATACTTTTACTAAGGTAGAAGGTCACGACATAAAATATTCAGACAGGACTTAGCTACTACACTTGTTAGAACAAAAATTCAGGACCTACGTCAACTTAACTTTTTGACTAAAATGTTATTTATTTTGTAGACTATGTAGTAGTGCGCAAGTTCGATAATGAGCCAACGGAAAAGGGAGGGGGATGCTGGTATCCTTAGAGAAAGAAAAACACAAAACTAATTTGTAATCCATGCAATTTTGATACCGTATTTCAAAATCTTAAACTGATTTATGTCATTCTTTCCACCAAATAGTTTTCCACAAAATTTCCATGATTACTTTTGTATAATTTAAGATTATACAAAAGTCATGGTGATACATTATTGTAATTTGCATTATAAGCGAATTTTCGAAGAAAATGTTGCTATTGGTTTTGGTTTTGTACCGATGAAGGAATTTCGGAAAATAAACATCACTAAAAATTATATATATATATATATATAATTTTATATATATATATATATATACATAAAATTTATATAGCATTCCAAAACAGTCTGTATATTAAGATATATATATATTATATACATATATATATATATATATATATATATATATATATATATATATGTATATAATATATATATCTTAATATACAGACTGTTTTGGAATGCTTTTCCAATAGAGAATCAATGTTAAATATTATTTATTACTGGCAGGCCGTCTGGTTACTGTGCAGAGTCAGTCAGCACACATATAATGAGAGTCATCTCATATGCGTATGGTAGTTTGTTTGTTTGTCATTTAAGAGTGAGTACTGACTAATTGACTGTGTATTTTGTGTGTACTGACTCATTTAAGAGTGTGTACTCATTACATATGTACTAACTGACTCCGCACAGTAACCAGACGGCCTGCCAGTAATAAATAATATTTAACATTGATTCACTATTGGAAAAGTACTCCAACACAGTCTGTCTATAATTCTTCTGTCCGTGTATATGTGACTGAACTCCTCCTAAATGGCTGGACCGATTTTGATGACATTTTGTGTGTGTGTTCCAGTGGATTCGAGAATGGTTTAGATACACAATTTAGTCCAAAAAAAAAATTTTAATTTTCAAAAAAAAGTTTAAAATTTTAAAATTTAAGACGTGTACAGGACAACGTCTGTCGGGACCGCTAGTGTATATATATATATATATATATATATATATATATATATATATATATATATATATATATATATAATAAAAGTGAGGTGGAGCCCAACATGAATTATGTTGTTTAAAAATACAATTTTTATCTAAAAAATACCTGGAACATATTATAAATAAGTTTTTCGTAATTTCATCTTTGTGCGAAATTACTTCTGTCAATGATTAAAATTCCAATGTTTGAGTTAACCGTAAGATAAATCGACTTTTATAAAGAGTAAAAGCCTATATTCCCATTAGCGTAAAAATTGCATTTTCATTGCATTATCAAAATCCCAACGTTCTACGCCCATGAGGGGATATGACCAAAATTTCGCACATATGGGTTGTTTTGTATAATAAAACAGTACCAATCCATACCAAATTATATCAAGATCGCGCAATCCGTTCTAATTTTTTTCTAAACAAACCATTTATAAACTGCAACTTCAAGAGTGTATAGCGTCCAAACGGCGCAAATTTTACTGGGGAAAATTTAGCTCAACCAACTTGTTTAAAACCATAGTATATGTGGTAAAGCGTTGTAAAAATCTTTTAGAGCCACCCAACATATAATTTCAGTAATGGTCGAACCTACTAGGTAAATTGGATTAACTATTGAAGAAATTTATCCAAAATTCCTTACCGACCAATATGTAAAACTAACCAGAATAGGGGGCTTAGTTACTATAAAGGATACTTCATTGGAAAATCTAAAATGATTGACCGAATATAATTATGCATGACAAATCATCACTTATTTCCTTGTAAAATACGGCCATTTTTAGATCTTTAAATCTGCATATTGAATTCCAAGCTAATTTTCATGAACGTAGTCAGCTTAAAAATATGTTCTAGTGAAAAAATGTTCAATTATTTTTTGTCATATTCGTCGCTTCCTTCAACCTAGGCTTAGTACGCAACTTTTTCGCTAGGTCATGTAAATCCCGTTTTCAAACTACATACATATATATTTTTTAAATCGAGATTATAGAATTCACCATAACTATTTTCAGGGTGGTAAACAACGTGGATCGATATTTTATGAAGATTATTTGTTATCCTATCCAAAAGAGTGATGTAATTAAAATTGAGGTCAAATTGTTATCTTTTATGTCCGTTTGTTCATCACAAGATTACGGTAACGAAAAAAATTTTAAATCGAAATTTGTTATTTTGTTTCTTTTTAAAATACTTTGGTTAGAAACAGGTTTATTGAATGTGCATAAATTTGGCATAAACGTCATTTGAGAACATGTGGTAAATAATAATAGTCAGTAGTTTCAGAAAATAAATAATAGGAACTATTAGGGTCGATCCACACTATAGTGCCGATAACGGTTCGTTCTCGGTCCGATCTCGGTCTGATAAAGTCTAATCATGTTCACATTATAATGCCGATCACGGTTCGTTCCCGGCCCGATCTCGGTCTGATAATATTAATAATCTCAGTTCAGTCAGTTAACGATTCAGTCATGAACCGTCAATAATCGAAGTCCGATGTATTTGGCTTGTTATAAATAATAAAATGTTATAAAAGTACCGACCTATTCATTTCAATATTGATCAATAATATTTAGCATTAGCATATCAAGTAAAGAGTCCACAAGTAAATAATATTAAACGTAAGCATGCTTAATAAAGTAATAGGGTCCTCTGAGTTGATGCGGGTAAATTGGTCAGATATATCGTTCCTATTACTTCAAAATTTGTTCCCATATTCTAAATTTTTCTAAATATTCTAAATTTTTTATCGCAAAATTTTATTCATAAACGTTCGAGTTAAAGAATGAATAAACAAAAGTAAAGTTATTGTGTATGAGGTATCGTAATCTATGAGGCACAATTTATTTCATTTATGCATTTCTACATTTTTCTAAAACTATATTATATACTCTTGAAAAGAGAAAGATAATTTTGTATTTGATCAAATTATAGTAAACATAATTTTATGTAAAACTCTTCGAGAAAAATCCCGCAAATACATTACATCGTGCTTCACTGATCTCAGACATTTTAAACAATATCAACACGTAGTTTTCACTGCCTAAGGCCGGGTAAACACGTTACGGTATACCGGAGAGATATAACTGTATAGGTGCCAGTCGCCTGCACAGGCATAGCGACCTGTACAGGCGATCGGACAAGAATCGAAATTCAGTATTGACTATCTGCGCAGGCATGTAGACCTGAGCGTGTTTATGAGTCACTCCGGTATGCCTGCACAGTTTTTATGTTTTTAAACGTTTTTTATTATTATAACGGTTTTAACGGGTTTATTAGTTGCGCCTAGTTTCTTGTTGACAATAGAATGAGTCATTTTTGTATTTACAACATTTTTGTATGTACATAGTAGACTTGTTCAACATTATTACGTGTACAACAATAGACTTTTGTGATCATCATGTCAATCCGTAAACGTAACCAAGTAATGGAAGCATTTATTGATATATATATATATATATAGCTTATGAAAGACTTGTCATAAAATTAAAGAAGGAACAAGCCGATGCTTCAAAAAAATCAGTGGTAAAAACCTGCACAGGTATACCGTAACGTGTGGGAGCTCTAGGCCTGCACCGGTATACCGTAACGTGTGTACCCGGCCTAACAAACTCAACACAAGGAAATTTAATATGATTGATTTAATATGATTGTCTATTCATCGAACTTGTTTAAAATATAAAAAGTGTGTCATATACACTGCACTGCAAGAAAGTGGTGCACTTTGAAAAATTCATTAAAAATATTTTCTTTCTAATTTTTTTGCAAATCAACTTAATTTTTACCAATTTGTATGTTTTTGTTGATATGGAGGTAAAATCGTAAAAAAAATACCTTATAATTTACGGAAACGAAAAAATCTAACAGTAACAGTTAATTTGTTAGTTAAATTGAGAGATAATGTAATACAGACCTCAGAAAAACATGTGTCCTACAAAATGGATAAAATAAAAGTTTGAGAAAATAATTGTTTTAAAACCTTTTTTCCGTTGAAGAAATCAGCGTAGGCTACATAGGTTCTACGTGACATTTTGTTAGATTACATGAATTGTTGCAAAATAACCTGAATTATATAAAATTACTTTTATTTATTCAAAACTATTTTAACATAATGTACCTAGCGACACAATGAGACAAATGGGGCAACATTAAAATTTTGTTTAATTGCTTATATAGAGTACTTACCGGTTATTACTATCAGTATATGCACCTCGTCTTGGTATATGCAAATCTGCTTCTAAATTGGTCGTCTCATTATTCCAATGACTAACATTTAACGGTGCTATTCTATCATCATTATAATTTGACCAATGTTTAATCGTATCACGGTTTGTTGTCGTTGATGGCGTAGGCGTATTCTCAATATCATCATCATAGCCAACATCGTCTCCATCATCCACCTCAACATCCGTATCTGCAGTGGGTACACCACGATAATCACCACGTCGTCGTACAGCACTCATCACTTCCACAACACCACCAGGTTCCGTAGGCACAATACCGTTACCACTAGTTGGTCCTGTATTACAATTGTTACGATTCACACACACTTTATTGTTCATTTCAATTTTCTCATAACTCTCTTCACGACCACGTTGTGAATCATTCAAACAACGTGCTTGTTGTCGCTTTCGAACCCCACATACACACACCAGAAACATAACTGAGGCTAGGACGAATATTACACCCACTATAACACAAATAATTGCCAAACGGTTGGATAATGTTCCTTCAGACGGGCGTCGTGACACTGCCAGAGTTACACTAGCTTCTGCACGACCAGCTTTATTTTCCGCTGCACACACATAAACACCAGCGTCTTGCATGTCAGCGGTGAGTATTGTTAAATTACTTGCTTGATTTTGTAATTGTACAACATATAATTTTTTGCCATTACTAAACGGTGTTCCAGATAAATTAGCAATTACTCGATTTTTCAGTAGCCAACGAACATTTGGTTCAGGAACACCACCAATTTTACAACTAAGTGTTACATTACGCCCTTCCATGCCATATGCTTTCGGGATATACGCTTCAATAGCCGGTGCACATGCAAATTCATCTATATGTAAACGATCCCATAATTTATCTGCGAGTCGTGGTGGTGAACGACATATTGGTGGAATACCATATGGTATTTTATTACGTTCGATCCATTCACGCAATGGACGTAATGTACAGGAACAATTCCATGGATTACCAGCTAATTCAATTCCATGTAATTGTTGTAGTGATGTTATTGTTGTTGATCTTATATCACTTATACGATTTTGATCTACATGTAACCATTTTAGGGAATTTTCTAAACCTGAAAAACCACGTGATTCCACTGTACCAACTTTACAGTTAGTTAATTCTAAACGCACTAATTGTTGAACATGTATAAAGGCATCGTTCATAATCCTTTGTATTGGGTTACCACTTAAACGCAACTCTCGTAATTCTGGTATCGATTCAAAGGTATGCGATGGAATTGCTGGTAATGCATTATAACTTAAATCCAATTCAACCAGATTTGTTAAATGTCGAAATGCGTATCGATCTAATGTTTTTAAATGGCATTTTGCTATATACAGTTTTTGTAAATTCAATAAACCCGCTGTACTGAATTCATCATTTTTAATTGTTATAACATTGTTACCAGTTAAATCTAGTACTTGTGTCCCAGCATCCAATTGTAATGGAATCGATGATAAATTCGCATTTAAACAGTAAACGGATTCTTTGCCATTTTTCCATTTACATTCGCATGTTCGGGGACAGTCCGTGTATAATCCTTGTATACAAAATATTAATATCATTAATAGGATTTTAATTAGTGATTCTTGATCACAACACAAATTTTTTGATAATTTCAAAGCCATATCTTTATTACGTACTAAATAATAATTTGTTTTGCTATTGCTGGACCCAAATTTCTCTGTTGGGTACCGTCGAATCAGAATCTTCATCGTCGTTATCCATGGCCCAGCAACGTACGTCCTTTTCACTTTAGTATCATTTTCATTTTTCTGCAAAAAAAAAAGACAAAGATTATTGACTAAATATGCAAAAATTAGTTTTACATCAAATAATATCAAAAATTCTCACTGAAATTTTTACTAATCAAACATTTCAGATAAGTGTAAATCTATCTAAAAACTGGATGTTTACTGACTTTGAACTAAATGCTACAGGGTCATTCATCTCAAATGGAGTATCCAACTATTATACTTATAGCTGCCATTGTGCACGATAAGATTAAAGTATTCGATTTTTATATTTCAATACAAAGAATTAAGATAAGGTAACATTAACATCCCATCAAAACACAAATGTAAAAAGTGAAATGTTCTCGCATATACTCCGAAAAAAATAGCCATGTCTACGTGAGGGTAAAACCATTACACTGTTTTCCTTGATAACTATCTAATATTTTACCTGGCCCAGTTACATAACGTGATATGTTTATATCTGGGAACGTTTGAAGTAGAATAATAAATAGCAAACTAATAAAGTACCATTGCAATGGCTTGTCCCTCATGAAGTATGGAATAGACGCAGAACATTGTTGCAGCAAAATTGAACTCCGCCTACAAAAATATTTTCAGTACAGACGGTGCAACCAAAGTTTGGGAACATAAAATTTAATTTAATTATTTTATGACGCTAGTCATAAAAATTCAATCATTTCTCATCTTGTCTCTGTCTATCTCATTTAATTTGTATAGTTTATTTATATGTATGTATCTCTAGTAAAACTAGTGTTGGGATAATATCTATATTCTATACAAATAATAAAGTAGATATATATATATATATATTATTATATATAATGTAAATTGTAACCAATATAGGTAATAAAACAAAATAAAATATTAGGAAAGCATAACATTTCAGATAATATGGCCAATTTGTATATGAACATTTAACTCCTCCTACAAAATATCAAATAATTTTGATTTTTACAGCAACCGTTCAAGGACATGTTTTTTGTTGCTGCAACAGCTATACACACACAGCAACATCCTAAGTTGCTGCAAAATGTTGCTGTTCAATGTTCCACGTTTGTAGGGCCTATAAGTGGGAACGTGACCCTTTTCACATTTATGAGTGAACGTTATTTATTAATGTTTATATTTATGTTTATACGCTCGATAGAGCAAAGTTGTTAATATTATTAATAAATACTTAATCCGCGTCGAATCCGAAAAACCTAACCTTTTTTTCGCCTACATCAATTACACAAATATATATATATATATATATATATATATATATATATATATATATATATATATATATATATATATATATATATATATATATATATATGTTGGGGTGCAATAATTCTGAACTTAATATTTATTGAGTTTCTATTTTTAAGATTACAATAAATACTTGGTAGTCTCCATATCGAGCGATATATGCCTGCAGAAAAGATAAAGATCGTAACTTTTTATTTGGAAAACAGAAGAAGCATTATTTCTAATCAGAAACTTTCAACGATATTTGAATGACAGATATTCTCCTTCTAACCATACGATATTGCAACTTGCAAAGAGGGCAGGAAGTCCGCGAAGTGCAAGATCCGTTGAAAATATTCATCGTGTGCAGGAAAATGTTCACGAAGCACCAACATCTTGAACATGAAGACGTTCTTTGCAGCTAGGGATCAAAAGACTTTAAAGAAAAATTCACCTCATGCAACAACTGAGTCCACAAGACTTTAATACGCGTCTAGAATACATCCGAGCCAAATTAAATCTTACAGACATAGAGGAAGGTTTCGTTAACAAATTGTGAATGTCAGGCGAGGCTCATTTTCACGTATCTGGTTTGTAAACAAGCAAAATTCGCGGTTTTGAGGTACACAGAATCCACAATACAATCACCAAAGGCCTTTCTATAGCAAAAAGGTTACAGTATGATGCGCAATTTCAGCCCACATACTATCGGTTAATGAAGATCGATACAGGAAAATGTTGAATTACTGTTTTTTACAACGACAAGAAGAAGATTAACACTACTGGTTTCAACAAGATGGTAACCATATTACCAGAGTTACAATTGGTCTTTTGAGGACAAATTTTCCGTATTTTTTTTGGGATGATCTGAAAGAAAGGGTTTATGTTAACAAGCCGCAATGCTTTGATTAACTTAGAGCGAATATGAAACAAGAGATTTTGGGAATATTCCAAGAAACTTAACGAAAGGTCATGGAAGATGTGCTAAAAACAGCTCATATTTGTCATCGCGAAAGGTGGTATATTTGTCAGACATCTTTTTTCGTAAATAGATGGGGAAAAAACGTCGCTAGGCACACTTTGCATTATGAGTTTCAAAATATAAATTTACCTATTTTTTCACATACTTTTTATACCCGGTATATAATATATGCCAGCGTATATGAAGTTTAGTTCCGTTTTTGTAACGATTGAAAATATAGCAGAAAAAAAATTTTGGTATAGGTGTTCATAAAATGACCTAGTTAGTCCATTTCCGAAAATGTGTTTGTCCGTTCGTCAACATGATAAATCAACACGATAGCACGATGAATGAAAAGAAGTAGCGCGCTGAAATTTTGTATGTGTGAGCTCAAAAGTATAGTTAAGCTCGTGAATAGGCAAAATTGTCTATCTTTGGAAGTAATAGAAATAAAATTTGGAGATCATAAATTCAATATATTTATATTTAAACAATTAACTCAGTTGTTATTTTCACTTGAAAGATAAAATATATATTTAATAAAATTATATGTACATATATATATATATATATATATATATATATATATATATATATATATATATATATATATATATAATTCTATCTATATATATATATATAGATGGATAGATAGATTGTCGAGGATGTGAGGACGTGAGTGAAGTGGAAGGAAGTTTTGTGTATAGACTAGGAATTGGTAGGATGTGCGGCTGCAGCAGTCTATGATAGGAATTATGTCGATTATCATCTAGAGTTCGTGAAGGACACTGCAGAAAATATTCTCAAGCATAGCCGGTTACTTCGTTCTTCTCCATACGCTGACAGTTTAGACAATTAACCGCCCCTTTTTTTTAATAATTGGCAAACTGCCGATGTCAGAATTCGAACCCGTAACATCCCAGTTTCTAAGTAGGCATATTGCGCATACATAACGCCTTAGACCACTCGGCCACTTGGACTGGTCACTGTCTGTGAAATTTGGAATATTTCTCATCACCCCAAATTAATAAAACGACACTGCTTGAAGCTGAGGTATTGGGGTGTTAAAGTAGCTACAATGCAAGTCATGTAAATAGTAGTAACGGCGTCATGGAACTAGAAAAATTATATGACTGTGAGAATTTGTATCAATACTATTGTTCTCGGTAAATCATTCTGTAAATATAAATTATCTAAATATTGTACGTAGTATTAGAATAGTATAGTAACGGAAGTATATAGTAAAGTAGTAGAACGCCTCGGTAATACTGCAATTTCCTGGCGAAGAAACCTGAAACGGAAGTGCTTCAACTTCCTAAATAGCTATTAGATACGAAACTAAAAATAAAAAAGATATTCATACATGAAATAATAAAAACATTGAATGTATGTTAAAAATATATGAAAAAATGTATACCTACACTTTAGTACAATTTTAAACAGGCGTGCGTCAATTGGAAAATTCTATTTTATAAAAAGAAAGTTCAAAAAATATTGAGCGTTTTTTTTTACAAGTATCTAATAAGCTCATACAAATTAAGGTCGCGGAAAGTTAAACGTAGTGTCTTTTGTTATACATGTTTATGGTGAATTGATTAAAACAAATATCAAGTTGCTACAAAAAACAGTTTTTGATAGAAATACATTTATTCGTTGATAAGTTCGAAACTTTATTGGGAAGTGCACCTATTTCATTTTGGAGGGGTTAAAACACAATAATAAAAATTGTGCCGTTAAACGTGTGGACGATTCGCAAAGAACGACTCTCATTCTGAACCATCCGCCATTTATGGATTTTTTTTTATTATCATAATTTCTGAAAATTCTTATTATTATTTCTAAAGACTGAATATATTGCTTTTTCCGGTCGCTTTTGACCCTTTTGAGATAATCGAATATTACTAAACTTACACAACGAGGTATAAAGGTCATATAATCTAGCGTTATTGCGTGAAAGTACATATCATAGATTTCAAACTGGATGTTATTTCCAATTTCCAGATCCAGACTCTACTCCCACTCTTTACCCACAACTTTATAGACTTGGCCCAGTAAGTGGTATACAGTTGATTGATTGATTAATATCGGGGTAAAAAAAATATTGCACTTCGACCTTATGGTCCATTGTGCTCCCCCTTCTACTTCAGTATGACGAGACTCGCTTCTTCCATATGTTGACAATAGCCTGGACCTTGCTTATCAGGTCCTCCCGAAGGTTCATATATACGGGGTGAGATGCGCCGAATATCCTGTATCTGCTGTAACCCAGACGTTCGCAATCAAAGATTATGTGGCTGGATGTTTCCTCCTACTCGCCACACAATCTGCACACAATGGACCCGTTATGGAGTTTCATTGTGTGCAGATGCTTCCGCAGGGGATAATGCCCGGTAATGAATCCGTAACCCTCTGCAGTTCAGCCTCGGTGCATTGAGAGACAGCCTCTTGGTTGCACTTTGAAGCAGTACCTTTCCCAGCTCTTGTCGGGGTACTTTTTCCCAGTGATCACGGTATTTAGCATTTGACCACTCGTTGATCACCTGTTTACATGCAGTCCTTGGAATTCCTAAAATAGTATCTAGGCCTATGAAGGACATTCCAACTCCCTTCTTTGCTAAGGTATCTGCTTTTTCGTTTCCTTCGAAACCACTGTCACCCGGCACCCAGATCAATTACCATGGTTCCGTTTTCTCAGTTTCAGTCCTTCCAGACAATCCTTGACTACCCTAGAGGTGAACTCAGTTCCAAACAAGGCTTTTAAAGCAGCTTGACTGTCCGAAAGAATACATACGTTCTGGTTTATGTAGCCTCTACGTAGGTTCTCACGGACGCAAGCCAGTATGGCGTAAACTTCTGCTTGGAAGACCGTGGTATACAGTTAAATGCATCCTTATTAAAATCCTAACGAGATTGATAAAACACCCTAAACTTATGGTTCAAGGCGAAAGCGTTAACAGCGGACATAATTAGGAATATTTATAACCTATTTACCACACGCTCAAAGCCATCCACAAAAGAACGCAAACGTAAGGGAAAAGAGCAGCAATTATAAACACTAAGGAAAATTTCTAATAAAACGGCACACTTTTAAAACTAGTTATTATTTTTTCAGTTTGTTTAATTAATAGGTATGTTACAAACTACTTTTAAGATCAACCTACATTTTTATATAAAAACTAATTTTAAACAAAGACATTGCCCATTTTTTACACACGTAACACATAATGCCATTCATAATAAATTATTCAATTAGTAACTATTTAGCTCCGTAAATGTCATATGGAAACTTTTAATACAAAAACTATGCTGTACTAACTTTTGAAATAAAACTCAATAACAAGAATCATCGTAAACCACGAAATATTTAGAATATTTATATTTTGGGCAATGTGCATGTCTACTTCGCTTCACTTTTTACGGTTCACTTAAGATGTGGAACTGCAGTGTAGAAGCATAGCTAGGTATAATAACGCAATTAAGGATTACCTCATATTGGTGTTCACTACCGTTTTCACTACTTGTTGTAACGAAAAAACATGACCAAACTATATCTTAAAATAAAATTAAGACCATTTCACGTTGAATACTTTTGGAAACTTTCTGTAGTAAAGTAGAAATATTAAATTTATTGCAATTATACACGATTTTATAATCTAATTTACATCGGATGTGTGTTAGTAAATATTTAATGCAGATTAAAATTTAAAATATCATGTATCACAAATATGATTGTATAATTCTCTTTCGTTTCTGTCATTTTAATCTTATTAACGTATTCATGTGTACATAAATAATGTAATCATAATATATTTCGTTAATATTCAAAAATGAAGCCATTGTAATTGAATTTTATTATCAGGTGTATTATCAGGTGTAGTTAACTATTAGACATATTAGTAAGCATAAAAAACGCGTGCACCTCACCCAAATAAGCTCACGAGGAAGTGAAACTTCATAAGTTTTATTATTTATAAATGTTATCAGCGACTTATGATAGTTAAAACTGATAGTATGTATACACTCAGGGACGTGCCGAGGATTGTGTAGGTGGTACGGTGAACTAGACCTCCCAGGTACGAGCGGGCCTCAGAGTTAAAGACTAAAAACCTTCATTTAAATATTAAGATACTATTTTGAGATTTAAAAGAAAATTGTGCATATGTATAGTTGTGTTAAGTCAATTTTAGAAGAAAGTAGTAATTTTGGACTACTCAAACGTCAAGCTTATGAAACAAATGGTGTATAATTGTTTTTATACCTGCAAAGGGCCAAGGGTATAACCAAAATTTTCTACCTATCATTCCGATTATTTGTTTTGTTTTTCTTTAAAATATTTTTTGTTAATTTAAAAAGCGGAAACGATAAAACTTAACCGATCTTTTTTAGCATTAGATTCACTCGATAGCGCATTCATATGTCTTTGAAAGTTGAAAGTTGGGTATAGTGATTTTCCTGTAGAAAAACCCCGTTTTTGTATGATATAGGCAAGAATACTAACGCGTCATTATGTTCTTCTAATACAAATATAAACAGTAATTCCTTACTTTTTTGCACTCAATGCGTGTCTCTTATTTCCCCTCTATTGAGTAATTTCCCCTTTATTGTAACATTTGTGGGGAAGGAATACTATCATAGAAAGCGTTCACACGCCGACCAAGTTAAACAATATTACAGAAAACGCCACGCATACTATGTCACATATACGCGCACTCGCTGATAGATTAACCAACTTTCTTCAATTATGAGAACTATTGTTGTTAAGGAGCAACTATTTACAATACTTTTACCCTTACAATTCAACACGAAATAAACCCAATAAATAACAAAAATCAACGGTTTCCTACATTAAAAGTAAAGTAAATTTTTATTTTAGTTTTATACTCGTATGAACTATAATGAATATAAAAAAATAATGCTTTGATCACATTCACTATGCCAAAACTAACAATAGATAAACATTGCCAATTTATTTAATTGCTACTCAGGATATATCTACTTTGCATACTGCAAGTGTACATGTTTGATAATTTAATTTTAAATTCAGTCCAGAAAGACAAATAGAACATAGCTATTTAAAAAAAAAACTAAAGAACTAGAAACTCCTGTTCAAAAAATTATTTTTTTAAATGCATCGACAAATATTTTTCTATATAACTGCAATGTTGTATTCTTTAAACTCTGTATACGGAGACTTTAACTAAATTTAACAAACTGCGAGTTCAAAAATTAATTAAAATTAATTAAATTAAAAATAGCCATGACAACATTTTGATAGACAATGCATGTTAGGTGTATTCGTCTATTAAGGAAACTTCAAAAAAAAATGTTTCAGCCGGTTAACAGATGGGTGAAGGTCTATCTCTATTCGGCTCTTAGACTATATGCAGTAATCAGTGGTTGTAGAAACAAAATGCTGATAAAATAAATATTGCTACCATTGTAAATGTATATATAATAATTTGACGTTTATAAAAATGTCATCCATAAAATAAGATACAAAATATTTGAAACTAATAGAAAATGAAATTAGATATTAATTTACATAATACTATGTACTATAAATAATATAATAATAATATAGATAGATGGTACAAATCAGCCCAGCTATTATTTTTGTATTGTAAATATAATGTAATGTGTACCGTAACTAATCAATAGAGATATGAGTGCAGTATTCACATAAATTGATTTTCATAAATAGATTTCATATTGATATTTGATTCAATTTTCATTATGATTATATGTATTGGAGGTGTAATATTCAAATTTTATTGCAATGATGTATTTTACAAAGTGTTACAAAATGCGCACAGTAAACTCATCACATCTATATATTCTCAATGATTTTCAATGGTCGCTCTTATATATGAATCAAATTTATTTGACTCTCATTTTCGTAGATATTTGAAAGTTTGCAGATATATGCAATTATGATAACAATAAAATAGTTTAGTGATGTATTCGCTCCGAATGCGACCGTACTCAGCGCCATACGTGGTCAAAAAACAAACTTTATGACCAATATCAGTGTATAAAAAACCATAGGCGTTTAATAAAAATAATTAATTAAATTAAATAAACAGCATGTAAAAGCTAAATTAACTGTAACTTTTTGTTAAACGCCTATGGTTTTTATACATTGTCATTGGTCATGAAGTTGTTTTTTTGACCACGCATGGCGCTGAGTACGGTTTCGCTCAGAGCGAATAAAGAACTCATCATGAAATTGGAAAATTGGAATAACAATTTGGTAGAAGCGCTGATAAAATTGGGAAGTATTGGAAAAGTAGTGAATTTAAATTAAAATTTTTGTCAAAAAATTAGTTAATAAAAATAAGTTAATTTCAAAAACGCTTTATGAAAACATTTTAAATTTAATTTAATTCTTTATAAATTTCACAGAAAAATTGAAAATAATTTTTTTTGCTCAGTGATTGTAAGCTAATCCGAATAATTGTTAACACTTTTGTTAAAATAGAACCATTGATCACTCATATTGTAACATAACAGCAACAGAAATATTTTGTTGTTGAAAATTGCCATTGTTTGTAGATCTATAAAACTAAATTAAAAAACTTCCATAGTAACCCAAAGGTATATAATATTGAAAAAAACGTCAGACAATCACAAACGACTTTCATACTTTAATTCATAAAGAACTTGAATGTGTTTTGGAACCCCAAATAACGACAACCTGATCATTTAAAGCATGTGGAGTGTACGAAAGTCTGGAGTGAACGTGCTGCTTTTTATACGATGTATTGGGAACTTCTAACTATGATATGATTGCATTATATACTACTAAAATCAAAGAATGTTATTTCTTTTTTAGTACCATTTGAACCTGTTTAGTTAATAACTTTACTCAAAGAGAGCATTAAATTAATAAATTAACTGCCACTGATTCACAATACACGTATTTATTTTAAATTTGCAGCTAGTCAGCCATATTAATTAAGCCATTCCTGTATGTAAGTTTATATGTCATGAAATAATATCTAGAGTCGGCACGTGTAGGAGGTACAAACATTTCAAAAGTAATGATATCTAAAATAATCTTAAAGTACTTTATAATACGAAGTATCTGATGGGAGTTTAAAATCTACAAATGTACCATATTGTTTGCTACCTAAATTGATTGCTATAATGTCATAGTTTGCTTGTTTCTGGTAATAAAAGTGCTAGAGTATGTGCTTTAATGCGTTTAATCTAAAAATCGAAGCATTATTAATATTTTTGTTGTATTAAAATCAATAATTTTTCAAAATCGCTAGTGGCCTGTCATCTATTAGCAAATCTACATGGAGCTGGAGCTGCGTCAACTTAGCGAATTTCCTTAGAATACATAAATCACTCTCTAGCGGTCATAATTTTAGTGTGATCAAAATGAAACATAATATCTGATATGACTTTAGTATTTGAAAAATTAAATTTATAATAGTCAAAAAAAAAACGGTATAACGTTTATAGTTTATAGTTACTATGGAAACGACAATCAAAATTTTTTACAATAAAATATATTTTATGTATTCGTGTCAAACAAACACAAAATATTAAATATCTCTCTTAATATTAGAATAATCGAAAAATGTATAAGAAGTAAAGTTGTAGAAAATCAAGTTTGCTACAATTCATTACCTGAAAATTTTTGCTCAAACTCTAATGTGAACAGAGATATTTAGAATTTTAACTTTCAATCTTTAATTGTAAATATTTCTGTAAATATTAGTGTAACAGAAAAATGATAAGAAACAAAATTACAGTAAAACTTAGTACCTACAACTTAACTCTTGATAAATTTTTCAATTTTTCAAATATTAACGGAGATAGTCAAATTTTGTGTTTTTCTCTCCCTCTAAACCCCTTTTCCAATCGCCCGATTTTACCCATTAACGAACTTGACCTTTTGAATACCTAAAGTGACTCAAATTCCAAATGTCATTCCAATCGGAATAAAACTGTGACCGCTAGAGAGTTCACAAACATTTTATTTATTTTTTTTTTTTTACTATTTACATATTTAATTGTCTTCCGTTTTGCATTGATCGCACTCAAATATATAGATATTATAGCTTTGAAAACGAAATTTTTGAATTTAGGGGTTGTCAGCTCCATATTTTGTTTAATGGTGAACTTATAGATCTACAATTAAATTTGGGAATACATTGGACGTAGAGCAATGAATAAAAATTAGAAAAAGTATACTTAAAGTAAAGTCAGTGAATTTTTCACATGCATAACCTTTATACTATAGCCCTATTGAATGTTCCAAACCTTTTTCGTTCTCGAATCATTGTATACCGTATTCGTACACATATCCCTTCAAATATGACCATGTTTTATTATATACCACGAAAACATAACCACTATTATGCATCCATCATGTTACAATAATCCTTGTATAAAAAAACCTTTTCAATGGGTTTCATTTGATTCATATATAAATGCCTATAGAGACAAGTGGAATCATGATTAGAAGTTATTAACTATATTAATGGATGAAATATATATATATATATATATATATATATATATATATATATATATATATTGTGTGTTGGCAAGCTTTTCCAATAGAGAATCAATGTTAAATTTTATTTAACAAATAATATATATATTGAATATATATTTTTTAGTTTGCCAATCCCATCTTAACAAATATCACGATAATGCACGAAATGAAATGATTCGAATTTACAATGGCGTTCCACTCAACATAAGAGAACTGCCGCGTTCCAAATTCAAAAACGGATTTAAAAAATACCTTACTGAGAAATGCTATTACAGTTTAAAGGAGTATTTTTCACAGTGAAAATGTATTCTTTAATGGCTTTCAGTTATTATCTTTCAGTTATTAACTTGTTATTGTTGATCATTTTGCTGTTAATTTTATTTTTTCGTTAATTTTATTTTATAAATTTTAATCTGTATCTAGTTTTTAAGTTTTAATCGTGTTACGTTTAACCTTTGTTCAATTGTACCCGACACTATTTACACTCCAATAGGAGTCAACCAAATAAAGATTTATTAATATTATTATTTAATGACAAATATTATGTAATGGGAGTCATCACATGTACAGTCATCAACCATACACATGTATACGCATGGTTGGTTGTTTGTCATTTAAGAGTGGGGATTTTGTGATTTACATACTAAAGTTAAGAATTCAATGAACATTGTTAACCATTACTTGTGTACTGACTGACTTTATACAGTAACCAGACGGACAGCTAGTAATAAATAATATTCAACATTGATTCTCTATTGGAAAAGCTTGCTAACACAGTCTGTATAATTATCATTGTGGATAATTTTATAATAGTAGGTAGAATAATAACGCAGTACAACTCAACGGTGGTATTTCTAACAAATTGAAACAACTTCATTTTCCATTAAAATAATATATGATATAATAACATTAATATTGTTGTACTTAGTTCAAAATATATAGAGTGTCTTCGAAATGAGTTTCCAGTTTCAAGAAAATACTGATTACAGTATAATAAATTAAAGTATATCTCTTCCATCACTCTACCCTGTGACTTTAACATAACAATGTAAGATACAATTAGCACTAAAAATTGAACATACTAAGCTTTCTATTAGTAACAACTTAGCAGAATATTGACGTAACAAGTTCACAAAAACAATTCTTCAAGTTTATATAAATAATATTAAAGAGAACTCTAGGATTTTTCGAAAAAAATTTCGATTTTTGCCCCAATTTCCTAGATCAAAATTTTTTGTATTTTATAAATACTTATTTCGACTGCAAAGTAGTCATCATCAGTATGAATTAGCTAATTGTAATTGTTCTCCGAGGAGTTACTTGTTGCTAATTTGGTGACGGTTTGCACAATTCTTCAAGTTTATAATTTCAATCTTTTTGAGCATGTATGAAAAAAATAACTATGTCATTGCGTTTTCGAAATAAAATTTAGGGGTAAGAGGAATATCTTTATGATTCAATTTCAAACTATATATCCTCCAAATAACAAAAGAGCTAGAATTTGAAGCCGGCTATTTAATTATGTATCTTATTCTGCGTAAGAAGGCTTTTTGCAATAACTCGAACCTTCCGTAACTAAAACTAATACTTCATTGACATAAAAAGTGTAATGTATTATACAGAGTGTCCCGTAGGTAGTCGAGTTCCATAAGAGGGTAGGTAGAGAGTTCGTTTTTCGAATAAAAAGTCCTGAGACGACCTGAAAAAGAAACTACCTGAACATACAGTACACTTCCGACAATTCACAGAATTGTAAATCGCCGAAGAAAAGTGAACTGGTAGGGCGATTCATAAAATGGCTAGAAGAATAATTTTAATTTTTAGAATGAGCCTGAGCATGTAACAATTATTGAATAAACAACAAGTTTTTCGTAAAAACTAGATAAACTGTTTTTGTTTTCCTCGAAAAACGAATGAAAAGTGAAGTAAGAGAAGAGATAAAAACGGCGGGGCGGAGACGTTGCGTCAAAAACGATGATAAAACTAAGTAATACTGGATAGATACCAATGGATAAGCATTAATGCTAAAATTTGTCCATACGTCCATATTAATTCGATATACATATTTATATACTTAGCTGATTATTCCGAAAAAGAATAAGATATTGAGCGATATCTAGTATATATCATTGAATACAACATTGCTATGAGTTAACGCGTAACTTATAGCCTCTCATTAACAAACGACAACCTCATCTTCCCGCTGATGTGACCTGATTCCGCAAACGAGGAAATGTCGATCAAATAATGCCGGGATAAGCATATCTTAAAGCATAAATGGTGGAGGAAATAGTATCTTCCCTCGCCAGTGGCAACCTCACCGTCGAGCTCGGGTACGGTAGGTTAAAAACTTGTCTACCTCAAAAAATTATTTTATCGAATCGCATACTATACAAAACCAAACTGATTTTTCGTTGACGACTTTTGCTATGGAAAAAAATGGACAATGATGCGAATTTGGAACATAATAACCCTTACCAAGCAACTAAAATCGACCAAGTGCTAAGTGAAATGAAATTATATCAACTAGAGATCATCGGTTTAAGTGAGACAAGATGGATTGGTTCTGGTGAAATGGTATTATCTGACGGTTATAAATTCATCTATTCCGTTAAACCAAATGAAAGTGACACATATGAAGGTGGTGTAAGGTTCCTGTTATGTGAGAAAGCCTAATGAAGTCTCATCGAAGTTTCTTCGAGAATTGTTGCGCGGTTCAAATGTAACGCTAGATGCGTCCCTATCATTGAAAGTTACGTTCCAACCGAGTTGCAGGATTTGGAGACAAAACACTGTTTTTATCAGGTGCTCAATGTTACGATGATGAAGATTAGAAAGAGCAACATAATAATGATGTTATATTTCAAATTTTGGCCCTATTCCTAGAACATTTGTTTGTATTTTATAAATTATTATTTCGACTACAATGTAGTCATCATCAGTATGAATTAGCTAATCGTAACTATCTCTGGGATAAGGATTCAGAGATATGTTGCTTGTTGCTAATTTGGTGCCTGTGTCACGACAGCAAACAAGCAACATATGTCTGAATCCTTATCCCAGAGATAGTTACGATTAGCTAATTCATACTGATGATGACTACATTGTAGTCGAAATACGTATTTATAAAATACAAACAAATGTTCTAGGAAAAGGGGCAAAATTTGAAATATAATTTCAAAAAAAAACCTAGAGTTCTCTTTGATTATTTTAATAATCTTTATTAATAATGATGGTTGATGGCATGAACGCTAAGGTCGGAAATGATAACAACAATCTGGACTACGTAATGGGTCGTCATGGTATTGGTACACTAAACGAAAACAGGGACTTATTTTGCGGTCAAAAAAATCAAGTTATTGGTAAAACTGTTTCCACACAAAACAATACATAGAGCAGCCTGATGTTCCTTTGACGGTGTTACACGAAATCAAATTGACCATGTCCTTATTTCCTATAACTTGAGAAAATCCTTGCTCAATGTGCAGGTAAAGCGAAGAGCCGATTCCGATACAGATCACTGACTTGTTGTTGCTGAAGTTCAGATTAAAATCGCATCTGTAAAGAAAGTCACAAATCCGATACATCTAAACTATCGGAAAGATCAGTAAGAGCGCAATACAAATTTGAGCTCCATAATAAATTTGCAGGGCTGGATGAAGAGAACCTGGATGTTGACAGATATGTAGAACACATATCTGGGCAAAATTTAAGAATGGATATAATGAAGTGTGTGGACATGCTTTGGGCACTTTGATTTAAATTGTATTTGTCCTTTGGCAGGTAATTATAAATCAATTATTTAATATCTTTCAAATAATTATTATTAAAGGAATAGTACTAATTTATTGTACACTTAAAATCGCCCAATAAAAATGTTTTTTACATCAATTTTCTATATTAAAATCTATATTAGAATTTTGCAACAAGCCATTAAGACTATTGTTGCGCCCGTACCGATTATCGCATCATCCAACGTTTCTCCCATTTTGATATTGAATTATTGAACCAACGTTTGAGCCAACGTTTGGTTCAAAGGATTGATTCAAACATTCGTTCCACCGTGTAGCAGTGCACTTGGCCAATACAAGTTAGACTATCTAGTCTTTAAAGATCCTAAAAACTATCAATGTATACTAACATATAATATTTTGGCATAGTTACAAAATAATGTTCCTTATATTTAAATACACACAACACATTACAAAGTATTTCTCGTCTTCGACAAAAAAAAAATTCATTATTGGCTTGGAAAAACAAAAATTAAACAAAAACCAGTATTTGAATTGAAAATTTACAGGTACCTTGTGGCCACAAAAGTAGCACTCTTTTTATCAAAATTTTATTTTTGAAAGTCGTCTTTATCCTCTAATACGACGACATGCCGCCACTCTTCATAGTCGCGAACTCAAAGATTTCAATAAGATACCTTTTGTAAGAATCATGTTAAAGACACACCATCATGGCCGGATTTCAAAATTTGCAGGCCCAGGGGCAACGATAAATTGGATAGCCCGAAAAATTTTTTGTAATTTTTATTTTCTAAAAATTCATTGGCATTCCTCCAGTACAGTTCGACACCATCAACAACAAATACATTTTGAATGTAATTTTAACTTTGGAAACGAGTCCATTTCCTCGAAATTTGTCAGAGAAACACACCTGCTATCACTCTGATAAAGCCTAACACTCTAAATTTTTCTTTTTGTGATATATTAGCGTCTTGTGCTTTGATGTAAAAGAGCGGATGCAGTAATGTTTTAATTCAAAACCTCATTTTGTCATGGCCCCGTCTTGTAGAGTTTTCTGGGCTTGTCCAACCCCTATTACTCTCCCTTAAATCTGACCGCTTGTACCCTATAATGTATCTTTTGAAACGGAAATTAAATTACTGCGCTACTTCACAAATTTTAATACTTTACAACATTTTCCAATTGACTAGCCCATAGGTGGGCAGATCTTGACTTCACAGAGCTCTGAGTGAGAGGTAGGAAGAGAGATAGAGTAAATATCGTTATTTTTATTTTTTTTTATCAATTATTATTATTTTCTTTTTTTAACTAAAACATTTTCTAAAATGTACCTTTTTAATATATTTGGGTATGAATAAAATATAAATGTTATATAAATTATAAAATAATAATCTTTTGATCCTTTATGACATTTATCGCTTGTAAATTTTTTGATAATTTAGCTTTAGATTAGATTTTAGAATTAAATTTTAGGTAATTCCGAATAATTTGCCTAAACAATTCATATCGGAGAACTAATAAATAATTATTTACTTGATTTAATTATTTTTTCTTAGTAGGGGGTTTAGTGTCATGGGAAGTTGATGACACTGGATACAAAAAAGATGCCAATGATAAATCTGGGTGAGGGGGGGGTGTAGGTTTGGTAAGTTGTTACTAATTTCTAAATGGTTAAATTTTACATAAAGTGGGAATACATATAGTTGTTGTTGTTGTTGTAATTATTGTTATTGCTATCATCATTATTGTTGTCATTATTGTTATTATTATTATTATGTTTTTTGGTGTATCTCTCCATATTGCAAAAGATATTTTTTAAACAATAAATATTTTATAAAACTATTTCTAAATTGATTGAATAAATTATTGGGCAATAATCGGTAGGCAACCTGTATTGAAACAACGTTCCGTCTTATTTCAAAACATATCTTTATTACTTACTCTCACCCAGCTTATGGAGAGTCCGTTCGACTCCGGCGAGCCGTCTGCGCCCACCTTTGGACTAACCGACGCTCACCTTGTTGGAGGGTGGGAGATATTTAAGATAGTCAATTGAACCCTTCCTGAAATAAATAAAATCAATAAAACAACATTCGAGACAATTTAGCATTTATAATTGAAAAACCACTTTATAATGGAAAATAATAAAGGGCAAGCTACTAAGTATAGTGGAAATAGGTAAATGCTTGTATTTGAAACTTTATTATCACATCAAAGACGATTGAAGACAATGTAACGTCTGTGCAACCACAGTTGAACATAATTTACATTGAAAGTACATCTATCAAGGTAAATTATTTGTTTCATGCACTATTATTTGTGTGCACAGTTAAGAGGCTGCATAATTTTCCGATACACATCATAACAATTTGTGATAAACGTACTATCGATTTCATAAATGACGTTCCCTTTTTCAAATTGTACAGCCAAACGTATCCGGTGTTAGAAAAAACGTTCAGCACAGAAGTTATTAGTATTTTTATAACAAATACCTATTATGCGAAACTTTTTTTATGAACATTAAATGGATTCAGTACAGGGAACATTTTATGAAGGAACGCCATTTTAGAATCTAGTAATACATTCAAATTTGCAAGCGGCGTGGGAGACGTGGGACACTTGTCTACGACCTCGCGCCTCTTCAATAGCTGTGATCGCCAGTAAAGATGTTACTCATTATAAATCCCACAGGCTCGCAATAGTAATATACAGTAAGCTAGTGATAGCGATAGGTATCTGTAAAATCGCATCTGTTAAGAAAGTAACAAATCCGATACATCTAAACTATCGGATAGATCAGTAAGAGCGCAATTCAAATTTGAGCTCCATTATAAATTTGCAACGCTGGATGTAGAGAACCTGGATGTTGACAGATATGTAGAACATAAATGAGCAAAATTTAAGAAGGGATATAATGAAGTGCGTGGAAATGCTTTGGGCACTAAATCAAACCATAGCAAATCTTGGATTAGAGTTTAAAAACATAAGGAATAAAGTCAAAAAGTGCATCCGGCGTAAAAGACGGAAAGTATCGGAGACTGATGCAGAAATGCACAAAAAGCGATTGCTAGTAAAGATGTTACTCATTATAAATCCCACAGGCTAGCAATAGTAACTTACAATAAGCTAGTGATAGCGATATGTATCTGTACCTCGTTTTTTTATAATATAGGGTACAGAGTCGGATTTAATGAAGGGTAATAGGGGCTGGACAAGCCCAGAAAACACTACAAGAGGAGGCGCCATGACAAAATGAGATTTTGAATTAAAAAATTACTGCATCCGCTCTTTTACATCAAAGCACAAGACGCTAATATATCACAAAAAGAAAAATTTAGAGTGTTAGGCTTTATCAGAGTGATTGATCAGGTGTGTTTCTCTGACTGAAAGACAAATTTCGAGGAAATGGAGTCATTTCCAAAGTTAAAATTACGTTGAGAATGTATTTGTTGTTGATGGTGTCGAACTTTACTGAAGGAATGCCAATGAATTTTTAGAAAATATAAATTACAAAAAAATTTTCGAGCTATTCAATTTATCGTTGCTCCTGGGCCAGCAAATTTTGAAATCCAGCCATGATGGTGTGTCTTTAACATGATTCTTACAAAAGGTATCTTATTGAAATTTTTGACTTCGCGACTATGAAGAGTGGCTGCGTGCGTCGTCATATCAGAGGACACACATAGAGAAACACTTTTTCCGACTATCAACAATAAAATTTTGATAAAAAGAGTGCTACTTTTGTGGCCCCAAGGTAACTCTAACACTTTAATTCAATTACTCGATTTTGTTAATTTTTGTTTTTTTCTAGCCAATAATGAATTTGTTTTTGTCGAAGGCGAGAAATACTTTGTAATGTGTTGTCTGTATTTAAATATAAGGAAAGGTGAACATTATTTTGTAACTATACCAATAGTTTATGTTAGTATACATTGATAGTTTTTAGCATCTTTGAAGACTAGATAATATTTACTGGCGTTGTGGTGACTTAAATTATAGCAAACTGTACAATCAAGTGCATTTAAGAATTGCTCTTTGACATTTGCGTATATTTTCATCAAATAATTTTATTACAGTATTAGTACAGCCTCCGCTAAAGGGAGCTTTTCAAAGTAAAAACCAATAAAAACGTATATAAGAAGTATAATCAGCAAAGACTTTCAACTTTGGCAGTTTTATCTATTGAAGCAGATACAGCATCTGAATGGATTACGATACAGTTAATAATAATAATAATAATAATAATATTTATTTCGCAAATGATATACATAGATATGCTTGCTACGTCAAAATATAAACATGCATAAAAGCAAGTACAGAAATAAAAACAACGAACTTGAAACAGTAATTTTAACAAAAAAACAGTAACAGAAAAATATTTAAAAAAACAAAACAGTAGTCAACAATAAATAAATAAAAAATTTTTAACAATAAAATATGAAATATTTAAAATAATATATAAACATACAATTTAAAAAAATCAACTCAGTATAAGATAAAAACAATAGTCAACATTGGATAGAAAAAATAAATAAAAATTTTAACAATAAAATATGAAATATTTAACAATAAAATATAAACAATCAATTTAAAAATCAACTCAGTTTAAAATAAAAATAAAAATAGTCAACAATGTATAAAATAAGATTAGAAATTAATAGAAAACTTAGTACAAAATCAACAAATAAAATAATATCAAAATCAATTTAGTGTTAAACAAAAAGGTCATCTATGGAGTAAAAGGCGTTTCTAATTAAAAAAATTTTTAAGTGCTTTTTAAACATGTTCTTGTTTTGCATTTCCAGCAGCTCCTTGGGGAGGTTATTGTAAATTTTTCTACTAAAAATTTGCCAACTCTTCCCACAAATTGTAAGATGGTATTTTGGGATGGAAAGCATGTCTTTATTTCTAGTTGTGTAGCTATGAGAATCTCCCATCCTCGAATACTGTGACAAATTCTCTTTCACATGTATTCCTGCCAAATAAATGTAAATTGATGGTAAAGTGAGGATACCATTATCCACAAAGAATGTGACACATGACGTGTTCGGTTTTAAGTTGAACATGCATCGCAATATCATCTTCTGTTTGATGAAGACGTCTTTTGCTGTTGAAGAATTTCCCCAACATAAGACTCCATATCTTAGTTGTGGGTAAACAAATGCATAGTAAAAAGTCATTAAAACCGATAAATCGTTACAAACCATACGTAATCTCCTCAGAAGGTAAGCCAATCTGGCAAGTTTAGAGGATAAGAGGGCAGTGTGCGCGGCCCAACTAAGGTTACTGCTTATGTTTAAACCGAGCAATTTAAAGCTATCAACAGCTGTAAGTACTGCGGTTTCGAATTTTACACTTTTAAGGGAAAAGTACATTAATTTTGTCTTTTCCTTATTTAGCACTAAACCGTTACTAGCAGAAAATTGCTCAATAGCAGTGATTCCAAGTTTAATATTTCTGTCCAGATCCTCTTTAGTTTTGGATGATGACAATATTGTTGTGTCATCAGCATATATTATAAAATTATGTGCAGGGCATTGAATCCAAGGAAGGTCGTTTATGTAAATTATAAACAAGACGGGTCCTAGAATAGATCCTTGTGGAATTCCCATTCGAAGAGGTTTTGGTTCCGATAATACACCGCTGCAGCAAACCATTTGATGCCTATCATTTAAATAGGACTCAATCCACGATAAAGCCTTTCCTCTGATACCACATTTTTCTAATTTGTATAACAAAATTCCATGATCAATTGTATCAAAAGCTTTGCTAAAATCACAGTAAGTTGCACTTGCCATAAGCCCTTGGTCGATGAGTGAGACGATGTTATCAATAAAAGACATTAATGCTGTTTCCGTTGACTTATTTTTACAGAATCCGTGTTGATGAGGATTTATTATCTTATTTTTTTCTAGAAAGGAGCGTAAGCGTTCGAAAAAAGCATATTCAAAAATTTTTGATAGAGAGGGTAGAATTGATATTGGTCTATACTCTTGGCATGTTTTGGCACTGTTGTTTTTAGGAACGGGTATGACTTTTGACACCTTTAATTGATCAGGGAATATACCTTCATTAAACGAAAGATTAATTAAGTGGGAAAGTGGAATCGAGAGAATTTGAGCCCTTTTTAATAAAATTGTAGGTATTTCGTCAACTCCAGCGGAATAAGAATTTTTTATCTTATTTAAAATATACACTATGTCTTGGGGGATGACGGGGGTTAGATAAAGTGTATTGGATACACGGGACGTTAGACTAGCTGGTTTCAGGTCCAAATTCTTTGTCATATCAACAACGGTTTCGACAAAGTATTCGTTAAGGACACCAGCTATCTGAAAAGGGTCGACAATGGTAGAATGGTTAACCACAAGTTCAATTTGTCTGTTCTTTCCGGTTTTTATTGCCACTTCTGCGTTTATCATATCCCAAACTGCTTTTGACTTGTTACTAGCAAAGTTAATTACATTGTTTATACTAGTGGCTTTTGCTGTTTGTACTGACAGCTTGTATTTATTTTTTGCTAGTTTATAAATTTCTTTCAATTCGGGGAATTTTTGACTTAATACAAATAAATCGTAAACATTATCCCGTTCTAATTTTATATTGCCATCAAACCAGTTACCAACCTTCTGTGGATGCTTTGGTTTACTAGATCTCGGTTTTGATTTCGGAAAACAAGATTCAAAATCAGAGATAAGTGTGTCATAAAACAGTCTAAATGTATGCACAAAATCATGGTGTTCTAAAACTGATAGCCAGTCATGACTCGATAAGACTGAACAGAAATGTTCAATTGATAGTTCGGAAAATGTTCTCCGATCTTTTTTCACGACATCTGATTGAGGTGATGAAGTTTTCAAACCGTCAATGAACATAATTTGCGCATAGTGGTCAGAGATATCGGATTCAATGACCTTCGCGAATTTATAGCTTTTTGTGGTTAAAATATTGTCGATGCATGTTGAACTCACTTGGGTGACTCTAGTAGGTTCTGAAATGGCCGCTTTCAAATTAAACATCAATAAGATATTTTTAAACTCCTTTGTGGTATTATTGTTGTCTAATATATTAATATTAAAGTCACCCACAACGATTACCATCTTATTTTTGCAACATACCTTTGACAGAAATTGCTGAAACTTGCTAAAAAATATATTTATGTCTGAAAGTGGAGATCAAATAAAATTACAAATAAAATTAAAAACAAATTTTTCTTCTTCAACGGTTTCTTTTTCAATATCGACTTGATTATCGGTACGTGCGACGCTTTCAACTGGTATTTTTTCCTTTTTATTGTTAACCACTTTCGGTTTTTCTACATTCAGGGGTAGAGAGACTTGTGGATCACCTATCACTACACAATCACTTACAACTTTTTGATTCTTAAAAAATGACAGTTCTGTTCTAACCTCTTCCAGCTCTTTAAGAACAGGATTTAAGGCAGTTTTCACAGCGTCTTGAATCAATTTTTGAAACATTTCACTAAAATCACTGTCACAAAATAGATCACGAAGTAATTCGCAATTATTTGACATATTTTCTTTATTTTTAGCTTTTTCACTGGAGCGAGTATTTATAGTGGCGTTACTAGTTGGCGCCATCTTGCCTCTCCCTTTACTAAGGTCTCAAATTTTCTCCCGTTACTAAGGAAGTTCGGTAAGGCTATAAGCATATAATTTCTGTTTCTTCAATACTTTACTGTCTTATTTTATTATTTTATTACATAATTCTTAAATTTCTTAACTGTCTTATTATTTATTACTTAAGGTAAAATGCTTTGGTGAGCACTATCTTGGATAACTAAAGGTGTGTGGTTCGTGTCAAGTGGATATATATATCAAATGCAAAAGTGACGTTCTTTTTTCAAAATTTTAAAATTGATTTGTGCCGAATCCTTTGGATTTTATCTCTATAATTATAAAAATTTTCCAATTTTAATTTATATTAATCTAATTCCAATATTCTCCTATATTTAACACGCAGTCGAGTATTTTTAACCCGACTTCAAAAAGGAGAATGGTTCTCAATTCGTCTGTATTTTTTTAATTTTTTTAATGTGTGTCACCTCAGAACTGCGTCATTTATGAACCGATTTTGAATTTTTTTGATGTTTTAAAGGGTTTGATTTCCGATTGGTCCCATTGTCACCAAATCCAATTCTGATGAGTGGATCCCCTAAAAATCGAGGAAAATCCTGATTTTATATGTGATCACCGATTTCTGCGATATATTTTGTTTTTTTGAAAGGATATACTCATTCATAATGGAAAAATAAGAAACTTTTTTTAAAAACAGACTTCAAATAAAAAAAATTTTTACAAAAAAAAACCGACCCCAAAAAAAAAATTTTTACAAAAAAAAAAAACAAAATGCATGTAAAAAAACTGAAAATCTGTTATGAAAAAATGCACTAAAAATAAGAAAAAAAATAAAAAACGGAAAAAAAAATGTGTTATAAAAAAATGCACTAAAAATTATTTGGTCGTTCAGAAGGTCTACCCATATTCAAACAAATAAAATCAGAACTTCAAAGTCACTAAAATTCGAGAAACAATAAAAATTATGACAAAATGGAAACCCGACTTCAAAAATCAAAAATTCTAAAACCAAAAATGCACTAAAAATAAAAAAAATTATTGCATATTCTTGTATCAATTTTAGTTCACCAAAGCAAAATTTTTTAAATACATATGTACAATTATTGTTATTTTTGGAGGCGGTGTCGAAATTTTGTGAAGGATAAATTTTATGTGAAACATTAAAATTTAAATAAATACAATATTTTTTCGAAATAAAAACGACAATATTTTTATAATTTCTCTATGCTGACACCGACTCCAAAAATAACAATAATTGTACATATATATTTAAAAATTTTTGCTTAGGTGAACTAAAATTGACACAAGAATATGCAATTATTTTTTTACTTTTTAGTGCATTTTTGGTTTTAGAATATTTGATTTTTGAAGTCGGGTTTCCATTTTGTCAAAGTTCTTTATTTTATCATTTTCTTTTCTTTATTTGCATCTAAGACTAAGCTAATACTTAAATATATGTCATTAGATTTTTATTTCAAATAATGTTATCTAAAACAAATTAACGCAAATTTTCTTTAGATATATGAGATGTAACAGAATTAGGACTTATTTAAATCAAAATTTCGAAACTATGGAACGAAATCATATCTATAGCACGGCAGTGCGTAAGACCAAATTGAAGGAGGTGTTGCCTTTGTACGTGACAGTGAGTATCTATTGCAAAGCAGTGCGTACCACAAAGTTTAAGAGGGTGTGGCCTCCGTACGTGAAGTATTACTACAGAAACTATTAGAACCAAAATCGACTCCTTGTAACTTTTCAATTAAAAGAGCTACAGTGCTGAGCTTTCGAAAACAGCAAGATTACGGAATTATATTTAGAATTTCCCCGTAAACTTCGCCCGTTTTTACATATATATTTTTTAATGTATCGATGTCTTCTAAATTAACTTTTTTTTTTAATTTTCGAATTTCATCATGAGTTTATCTCGAAGGTACAATCAAATTAAATTGTCTTTTCATTTCTTTTACCCAAACTAAAGATATGATGAATTGTTTAATCTTTGATCCGTTTGGTTTTTGTTGCATCATCCTATATAATAATTTAAAGACGAAGAAGACTTAAGGAGTTCATTCACTCTATTACACTACACTGCACGTCTATTGTCTACTCACTAAAAATAATCTGTAAATGTCATTTTCGACTTCAATTGTAATATATTCTTTGATTAAAAGGAAATATTTAATATCCTTTTTGATTAAAATTTTCACTATTAAATTTTTATGCGTGTGTTGAATTTTAACACAAAATATTTTTGGTAATAGAATTTTTAGTTAGATTATTTAGTTGGATTGTTATAGTTTCTTTGGAAGTTGCCTTATGTGTAAAATGATAAATTAAATTTTCCATTACCGTTTATAAGCATCCAAATTTTGTTAATGAGATATGAATAATCCTATTTATATGATGTAATAGTCTGTATGTATACTCCAGTTCATAAAAATTGATATAAGCAGCAAATTCCCAATATTAAAATATTCAAGTTTTTGATTTTTTTTGCTAACTTTATATAAAGTGACAGTCTACCCAAATTTTTATACTCAGTATATATAAATATACAAGGCATATTAAGTTTAGACCCGACTGTAAATGCTTGGAATGGGTGTTCATAAAATGGCCTAATTCGGCCATTTAGGCATGTCCGCCTGTCTGAGGACGCGATAGAAAGAAAAGTGATAACGAGCTTGTATATGTGTTCTATAGCAAAAAAGTGAGGGCAAGTTCGTTAATTAGCAAAATCGGAATGTGTCTCCCCCCGCCAGAGGAAAAAATATACATATTTAAAACTGTAAGAAAAAAATTTGTGAACAAAAAATCTTCTTTTTAAAATAAACAACTTTTGTTTGAAAATTTTTTCATAAACTCAACAGTTTTCTCATAATTTGTGATTAAATGTTCCTCGGAAAGCGAATTGTTAACAATTCAATAATTGATATACAACTCAGTATATACTGGGTATTCAAACAATTCACTCAGTTAGTTGTTACATTACTTTTTTTTTATATTTGAGCGATAAAATAAAAAATTTCACGAATAATAGGTATGCATCTTTGTTTTTGTTGCCGACATTCATGTAAATAAAATACCGAAATTGGAAGAAAGAAGAGCAATATGAATACTCAAATTGTCTCTAACAGATTTGTATGTGTCAAAAACAACCTAGCACAAAACATTGTTGGAAATGATCTACGTTGAGAATATTCGTTCGCATTCACGCACGATTAGGTGTATTAATGTCTTGCTAGACATGATCGGATAGGTAGAATGGGAAAATAATAATACTATAGAAGATTTGTAGGTCACGCAGTTAATTCTTTTGGTTGTAATTTTTTCATTAATTACTTTAACTTCAGTCATTTACAATTCGATTATTAAATATAAACTAGTTTATGTTTCATAAATTATACTTATGAAATATTCTTATCCAAAAATTGATGCCGTCCCTTTTATATTAATTAAAATACTGTTATTTTACAAATGAACCCACCTCCGCTATTCCGAGCTTTAACTTTTGTTGTTGTTGAGCTTTATATTCATAGCAAATAAGGTAGCTAGCTCTAACATTAGTGAAGTCACAAAATGTTTGGTAACTTTAGTGAAGTCACAAAATGTTTGGTAAAATGAAAATTGGTGTTTGTATGTCACAGGTAATTTTGAGTCGCAGTTTGATGGCCCAATTATAGACGTAAGGGATTGAAAGTTGAATTTTGATCCCGCTAGTTAATTTCTGGGGATCATTTGGGATATGAAAGCTTCTTGAAGTACGAACTCAAGAATAAATATAATGTATATGAAACATTTTTCTACAAAAATGTTTAAAAATTGCTGTCTTCGTCCCTTAATAAAATGCCAAATAGAACGTAGTTTGAACTAAAACTATGAGATTTTATAGTTTTGTTCTAACTAATATTTAATCTACAACAAAACGTTAGTATAAAATGAGTTGTCTACTTCTAAAAAGGCTCACAAATCTTAATACTAGTCAGTAATCACTTGTATAGCCGGTATATATAATATATATACAAGAGTTAAGTTAAGTCCCGACTTTGTAACTGTTGAAAATATGGCTTGCACAAAAACTTTTTTTATATAAAAAAAAAATTACCTAATTAGTTCATTTCCGCGTGTCCGCCTGTCTGTTCTTGATCACCATACCTCAAAAACCAGAAATTTTACATGCGTGTTCTAGATCTAAAAAGTAAGGTCATGAATAAGGCTGATCAGACCAGGCATCCTCTTACAACGGTGGAAAATATCCATTACTTAAATGGTAAGAAATAGAAATAATCTTCCTTTTTTTAAATTAATTTTGTTTGTAAAGGTTTTCATAAACTCAGTATATACAGATTATTTATGCAATTGGTTCAGTTAGTTGTTATTTTCATTTAAATATGGTTTTCACAGAATGGTCTAAGATCCGGCCTTAGAAAAACCTTCCCTCATCTGTTAATTGATTGAAATATTATTGAAAACGCTTACTGCAATATAAACAATTTGGCAATGTAATGTCTGCCAGGGTAGTTCAGCTGCAATTTACATTAATTAATTAATAAAAAAAAAATACCTTGTAGAGAGAGAGACTATTGCATTATTCCACGTAACAAACAAGGAAAGTATATGATTCATGCGTATGTAGAGTGTACTCCATTAATCTTGAACTCTGCATTCTCTATACAATACCACTATTAGTATAAATACACTTATAAATGGAGTACACTCTACATATGCATGAATCATATGCTTTCCTTGTTTGTTACGTGGAATAATGCAATAGTCTCTCTCTCTCTATAAGGTATTTTTTTATTTAAATTCTATTATTTAAAAATTTTCTTATACAGGCTGCAATTGATTTTAATGAATTTTAAGATGGCTGCCAGTTATGGATATATTCTAATTATTCTAAACTTTTAATTTAGCTAAATATTTTTCAATTAACATATGAGGGATGTAAGTTATGTTTACTTTAAGTTTGAACACCTGGCTGCTGGTGACCGTAGCAGTAACAAGCAGCGCTGCCTGCTATTACAAGACTTGTCGTATCGTATACTATGTTATTTAACAAGTAAAATTCTATTAATGTTAATTGCAGCAGAACTACCCTGGCAGATATTACATTGCCAAATAGTTTATATTGCAATAAGCGTTTTCAATAATATTTCAATCAATTAACAGATGAGGGAAGGTTTTTCTAATGCCGGATCTTAGACCAGAACACTAATTGTGCTAGTTTAGTTTGCACTTGACTGTTTATTTGTATTTATTGAATTATAGTCTATACTGAACTTACAGGTCATTAGCGTTTGCAATAGGTTTTTTATTAAATGCTATATGCACTAAATAGTATGTTCTTTATTCATGGCAAGTAATCATTAACTACTGCAAATTAGTTATTGGGCGAAGTATTTTTAAACAAATGAAGTAATTGATGTTGTTGTTGTGGCGTTAGGAGGGTGGAGTGGCATCTGTTTAAAGATCATAATTATAAAAATTGTTAACTGAAAACGGTAATTCAAATTAGAAATTAATTGCGAGATAGACTTTGATAATATGTAGTATATATCATTTGCTATACACAAAAGAGGTAAGTAAAATATGTACATAAAGACAAAAAAATAAATAAATATAAATAAACAATTCGTATTCCATACAATTACGAGTTTACCACATATATGTACAGAAAGTTTATACAGTATTGAAATAAAACTGATTACCTACACCTTTATGTCTTATAAATTTATCGATTTTTTTAATATTAAGGGAAATATGACAAATTTTGTGTTGCCGCCTCCCTTTAAACTCCCCTTCCCCCCTTGTCAGATTTTCCCGATTAACGAAGTTGGTCTTTCAAATACCAAAAGCGCCTCAAATACTAAATTTCATTATATTTCAAATTTTACCCCTATTCCTAGAACATTTGTTTGTATTTTAAAAATACGTATTTCGACTACAATGTAGTCATCATCAGTATGAATTAGCTAATCGTAACTATCTCTGGGATATGGATTCAGAGCCTGTGTCACAGGCACCAAATTAGCAACAAGCAACATATCTCTGAATCCATATCCCAGAGATTGTTACGATTCATACTGATGATGACTACATTATAGTCAAAATACGTATTTATAAAATACAAACAAATGTTCTAGGAATAGGGGCAAAATTTGAAATATAATTTCAAAAAAACCTTCTCTTTGATTATTTTAATAATCTTTACTAAATTTCATTCCAATCGGAATAAAACTGTGACCGCTAGAGCATCCACAGACACATAAACGTACATATAGATATATATATATATATATATATATATATATATATATATTTTTTTTCTATTCGGTTCTTTCCTTTAGGAATTGTGGATATCTGTCCTCTTTCTGTGCCTAGGCCCTCCAATGCATGGTGCGAGATAATATTTAATATTATAAAACTTTCTACGCTATCTAATTTCAATCGCAATAGTATATATATATATATATATATATATATATATATATATATATATATATATATATATATATATATATATATATATCCCTCGCACCATGCATTGGAGGGCCTAGGCACAGAAAGAGGACAGATATCCACAATTCCTAAAGGAAAGAACCGAATAGAAAATACAGCTATGGACAGTGTTTCTTTTTTAACTAAATTTTAAAAAAATCGTTACGCAGTAGCTGCTTCGACTTAGCGAATTTTCTTAGAATACATAAATCACTTTCTAGCGGTTACAAATTTAGTGTGATCAAAATGATCAAATGTATCTGATATGATTTTAGTATTCGCAAGACAAATTTTATTACTAAATGGCATAGGTCAAGAGGAAAGAGGGGGCATAAAGAAAGAAGAAAATATAAAATATATCTCTTAATTATCGGAACAATCGAAAAATGTATGAAGAGTAAAGTTGTAGAAAATCAATTATGCTGCAATTCATTATCTTATCATTTTTAGCGATTTTCTTCCGAAAGAAATGCTGCTAATGCTTTTGTAAAAATTTCGACAAATTGCCATCGATCCTACCTACTAGAATTTTGATATACGTATATATATATATATATATATATATATATAAATATATATATATATATATATATATATATATATATATGTACATATATATATATATATATACATATATATATATACATTTATATATATATATATACATACATATATATATATATATATATATATATAAATTTGAGGCACTTTTGGTATTTGAAAGACCAACTTCGTTAATCGGGAAAATCGGACAAAGAGAAAGGGAGGTTTAAAGGGAGGAGGAAACACATTATTTGGCATATTTCTCTTAATATTCAAAAAATCGGAAAATTTATTAGATAGTAAAGTTGTAGGTAATCAGTTTTACTATAATTTTGTTTCTAATCATTTTTTCTGCTAGCCTAATATTTATTACAGAAATATTTACTATTTAAAATTGAAAGTTAATATTCTACCTCTATACACATTAGAGTTTGAGAAAAAATTCGTTACACAGAAGCTGCGTCAACTTAGCATTTCCTTAGAATACATCAATTACTCTTTAGCGGCCACATATATAGGCTCATCAAAATGAAATATCGTATTAATGAATGGCATAGGTCAGGGGGAAGGGGGAGAAAGAGAAAGAAGAAAACACAAAATATTAAATATCTCTCTTAATTAGAAAAATAAAAAAATGTATGAAGAGTAGAGTTGTAGAAAATTATGTATGCTACAATTCCCTTCCTAATCATTTTTCTCAAACTCGAATGTGAACAGAAATATTAAGAATTTTAGCTTACAATCTTAAATTGTAAATATTTGTGTAACAGAAACAACGATAAGTAACAAAATTATAGTAAAACTATTTACCTACAACTTTACTTCTTATAAATTTTTCAATTTTTTTAATATTAACGGAGATCTGCAAAAAAATACACAAATACAAGGCGAAAAGTATTCCACGATTTTTATAAATAAATTGAAACGTATCAAAACTTGCATTTGTTAAAAATAGTTGTTAAATTTCCTACAAATAATTTTTGAATAACTTTTCGATTTTTCAGCTTAAAGTTTTGTCCAGAAAACTATGTAATTTGAAACCAGTAATGGGAATTGTTCAAATTAACAAACAGAAGCTATTTCTTTTATGAATCGTCTAAAATACAAATCGATTTCTGAGACTAATTTATGTTTATAATTTTCTTGTTTATTTCTTTTCCTGTTAAAAAAACGATAACACAACACTCTAGGGGGTTCTATGTTTTGGGGAATATTTCAAGAAAATGTAGCCATTGGTTTTATGGAAAATTTTGTCATGAGTAAAGTTGTAGTAAATTTTACTACAGTTCATAGCCTGATATTAAATAAATATAAACAAGGCCCTTCAAATTTGTTTTGTGCTTTTTCCTGACCTTTTAGTTTTTATGTACTTTTTTAGTTTTAAAATAATTTATGTACTTAGTAATAATGTATATTCAAATTTTGTTTATAATTATAATTATAAGCGAATTTCCTCCAAAGGAAATGCAGCTATTGTTTTTGCACCAATGTTGGAATTTCGTAAAAATTTCTTCAAATGTCCATCGATCCTACCTACTAGATGCTAAAAATCACTATCGCTAAGATTTATATATATATATATATATATATATTTAGATATATATATATATATATATATATATATATATATATATATATATATATATATATACATATATACATATATATATACATATATACATAGATACATATATACATATATACATATATACATATATACATATGTACTTTTTTTAAATGTCTGTGGACACAGTTTTGTTGCGATTGGAGTGAAATTTGGTATTTGAGTCGCTTTTGGTATTTTAATGGGTAAAATTGTGCGAGGGAAAAAGGGGTTTTGAGGGAGGGGAAAACACAAAATTTGACTATGTAGGTAATAAGTTTTACTGTAATTTTGTTTTTTATCATTTTTCTGTTACACTAATATTTTCAGAAATATTTACAATTAAAGATTGAAAGTTATAATTCTAAACATCTCTGTTCACATGAGAGTTTGAGAAAAATGATCACGTTATGAATTGTAGCTAACTTGATTTTCTACAACTTTACTCCTTATACATTTTTCGATTATTCTAATATTAAGAGAGATATTTAATATTTTGTGTTTGTTTGATACGAATACATGAAATATATTTTATTGTAAAAAATTTTGATTGTCATTTCCATAGTAACTATAAACTATAATCGTTATTTTTTCTATTATTAATATATTTAATTTGTGCCAAAACTAAAGTCATATCAGATATTATATTTCATTTTGATCACACTAAAATTAACGCTAATGACCGCTAGAGAGTGATTTATGTATTCTTTAGGAAGTTCGCTTAGTTGACGCAGCTCCTGCGTAACGAATGTTATTTTCTTACAGCTAACTTTTCTGCCACTTGGTGAGAAGATTAGTCGGCACCTGTGAAGGTATCGATACTATTCAAATCCACCTTCCACATTTGATAAACTCTCTCCACATACTTAAAACATTCTATTATAAAAGAAAAATAAATTTATAATCCATTTCCATATTTGAAATATAAATGAAACGAGTCATGAATGAGAATAGAAGCAGTATAATAATTAATTAAGATTAAGTAGAATTATACAATTGAATGTATTAAAATACTCTTTATGTTTGTGGTACAATGATACTAAGAAAACTGGTGTGAACCCACAGCATCTATATACAGAGTACAGTGAAAACTAGATAAAACGAAGTACCTTAAAAAGTTATAAATAACAAATAAACGACAATAACAACTAACTGAGTTAATTTCTAAATAGCCGATAAGCGTACTTACAGATGCTGGAAGAGATATTCCAGCGAAACTTATCAGTTTATTATAATTAAATCTATTTTGACAAAATGGAAACCCGACTTCAAAAATCAAATATTCTATAACAAAAAATGCACTAAAACGTAAAAAAATTATTGCATATTCTTGTGCCAATTTTTGTTCACCTAAGCAAAATTTTTTAAATATATATGTACAATTATTGTTATTTTTGGAGTCGGTTTTTTTTACATGCATTTTTTTTTTTTTCTTGCGTCGGTTTTTTTTGTATAAAATTTTTTTATTTGAAGTCGGTTTTTAAAAAAGTTTCTTATTTTTCCATTATGAATGAGTATACCCTTTCAAACAAAAAAAAAAATTTTCACCGAAATCGGTGACCACATATAAAATGAGGGTTTTCCTCGATTTCCAGGGGATCCCTTCGTCAGAAAGCGATTTGGTGAAAATGAAATCAATCTGAAATCAAACCCTTTAAAACAAAAAAAATTCAAAATCGGTTCATAAATGACGGAGTTCTGAGGTGACAAACATTAAAAAAAAAAAAAAATTCACTCCAAAAAAAAAAACAAATTGCATGTAAAAAAATCTGAAAATCTGCTATGAAAAAATGCGCACTAAAAACTAAAAAAAAAAAAAAAAACCAGATAAAAAAATGTGTTATATGCACTAAAAATTAGTAGGTCGTTTAGTAGGTCTACCCATATTCTGACAAATAAAATCAGTTATAGAACTTCAAAGTCACTAAAAAGCGAGAAATAAAAATATTTTGACAAAATGGAAACCCGACTTCAAAAATCAAATATTCTATAAAAAAAAATGCACTAAAAAGTAAAAAAATAATTGCATATTGTTGTGCCTATTTTATTTCACCTAAGCAAAAATTTTTAAATATATATGTACAATTATTGTTATTTTTGGAGGCGGTATCAGCATAGAGAAATTCACACAAAATTTGGACACCGCTTCCAAAAATAACAATAATTGAACATATATATTTAATAATTTTTGCTTAGGTGAACTAAAATTAACACAAGAATATGCAATTTTTTTTACTTTTTAGTGCATTTTTTGTTTTAGAATATTTGATTTTTGAAGTCGGGTTTCCATTTTGTCAAAATATTTTTTGTAATTACATATCTTTACCATATGTTAAATTACATGCTTTCATTATATTCCGACATTTCTTCAATACATGAAGATGACTGTTTAATAAATTTAATGTACACTATGAGAGTGAATGAAGGGTATTCTGACTCCCTTCTTTGCTAAGGTATCTGCTTTTTCGATTTCTTCGAAACCACTGTGACGTTGAAAGTAAGTTGTATGTACTGTATTTTAAGCTCGTTAGACTCAATTAATGTATTATAAATAAGGCTGTATATTACCGAAAGTAATTTTTTTATAATAATAGACTATAAAATAACAGTCATTGTTAAATATCTAAAGTAATTATTTTGTAATTGAAGAATTCAAACCGGATGCTATTTCCCTCATTATCCAGAAATTTTTAAAATTTTCCTGCAATTGGCAACAATTTGTATTTAACAACACCATCCATATTTACATCAATGATTTGCTCAGTTTTTCCAAACCGTAAGATTTTCTTTCATCGACAATGCAGCGATATTTTCGGATGTTTCATAATTGAACACCTATTGTTTCTTCTGAGAGCTTCTTGCCCTGGTTTTGAATAATGAAGTTGTTAATAGCCAGTAGATTCAATCTAAGAGGATAATCCTTCTTTTGTCGTTTTATTTAGCAATATAATAAGATATAGCATGAAACTCAATACGGGGATTAATTTTTGAAACAAAACCTTCGGTATCCGGTTTGACGCTGCTTACCGAGACTTCACGAATAATTTTTGTCTTTGCCCGTAAACTCTGGATCTTGTGAAGTTGCATCTTGTTCACATCAATGTTCCTTTTTAACGATTTCACCATCGGCAAACTCACCAGTTTGGTTGTTTGGTGTGATGAACATTCTACCTTCTACCTTCGACCTTCTTCACCGTTGTTTTTCAGGTTGTTACTATATGATGTCGTTAAGGGATTTTCGGCCAATTTTTCTCTACGAATTCAAATTGAACCAAAGCACTGCCGAAACAGCCCAAAAAATTAACCAGACATTTGGCAATGATAGTGTTAATGAACGTTCGGCGTTGGTTTGCGAAATTTTGTTCCGGAGATTTTAGCCTCGAAAATGAGATCCGAAGTGGTTGACCTAGAGTAATCCAAGGCGAGGATTTGAGGACTCTGGTGGAGACTGACCCATTACAAACGATGCCTGAGATGGCGGAAGAACTGGGCGTCAGCTCCCATGCGGTTTTTTATAGTTTTGATGGTATTGGAAAGGTTAAAAAGCTCGAAATGTGGCTGCTCCACGATTTGAACGATCTTCTGTCGATCGTTGTCACGTTTCAAAAATCACCATCCGAAAATTAATCAAATTGAGCGTCGAAGTTCTGCCTCACCCACCATACTCACCAGACCTCTCGCCAACCGACTACCATCTTTTCAAGCACTTCAATAACTTTTTCACCGGTAGAACCTTCGCCAATCAGGACCAGGCAAAAACATTGGCAAAAGTGCACTGATTCAAATGGCGCTTATTTAAATTGAATAAATATTCACTGAGATATTACGGTTTAAAGTAGACTCATAAAAACGGACAAAACTTTGGAACAACCTTCTGTGACTTCAAAGTTTTCGAGATATTTTGTCCGGGATATTTTTTCCTTGGGATATTTCGTCGGGGATATTTTGTCTGGGGATATTATGTCATGGGGATATTTAATTTTGTTTTGGGATATTTTGTCGGGAACATTTTGTTCGAGGACCAAAAGGCATGTAACCCTAATGCCCAATACATCTTATCTCCTCGTTCCCCGTGAGTGGCATTGCAAAAATGCCAACAAATTTTGCTGTATAGATACTTTTTACTTTGTCTGAAGAAAAACAAATTCTAGTGGCTTGTTATAAAAGTTGTACAGATTATATCTAGAAAAAAACCATTTTCTATATAAATTCTATAAATATAGTTTTCATTTAAATATAAAAATAATCTATGACATTTCTCATGTTATATAAAAATAAAAATTGTCTAAGATTATCTCCAATACATATATTTTTACATTTTTTCATAATAATTCATCACTATACACATCTTACAAGCCACAAATAAACAAAAAAAGTTAAAAGGGGGTAAATCCATTTCAAACCGGCCAAAAATGATGTCTGACAATATTGAAACGTCCAAGCATTACCAAAATTGTTTAAAGACTTGGAAAGGTGAATGGGGATAGTCTTTCTAAATCTCTTGTAGGGAGTGACCTTTGTCTTGTTTCTCGGGTCAAGTGTCCGAAATTTTATCTGTTCAGAATCTGTTTAGATACGCATAAAAAACTCTTATTTATTGACATAAATATGTTGGTATATATATATTGTTGTCGCTGTGGTATCACATAGGCCTAATGGGTCCAAACAACATACTAAAAAATCAGAGATACATCATGTTTTGTTAATTTATTGCTGATTTAGACAGGCCTATTTGACTATGTGTCTAATTTGATTAATTAATTGTTTAAGTTACGATTCTGTTGATTACTTATGTTTATTATTTATGTTTATATTAAAATACATTTCAACGTTTTTTTAAATGATTACATGCCTTCTTTTTCATTACCAATCCAAAAAACAAAAGATAGGAAAGATTATACAATATTTCTGGAAAATGCGATTTTACCTTATGTGGGGTTTTGAGATAACTACGAGGCTTATAGACTTCGCTTTGCGCTTTATTAAAGCTAATTAAATTTCCTACAAGTTATATTCTGCAAGTTCTACTCGCAGGATCAATGATTTCGACGCAATTTCGGTCCAAATAAGGTCTAAAACTTAAATTTTCTATTTTTGGAAAAACTGGCCTATTTTCAAAGGGCCGTAATTCGGCAACTGATTGACCTACAGAGCTCCGATTGAGCTTAATTTGTCACAAATTTAATTCTCTTAAAAAACGTATAGAATAGCTTTCGAAGAAAAATGCATGGATTAGGAGATATATAGCATAATATGAAACAAGTCCAAAAATTTCGCGATTTTTCGCGTGTAAAAATTTTTCCACAACTTTTTGAGAGTTGCAAACTTGGATATACATAACCCTAATGGGTCCAAACAACATACTTAAAATCAGAGATATATCATGTTTTACGAATTTAGCGATTTTTGGTGTTAATTTTGACGGGCGTAAGAGAATGGTAAATTGATTTGATACTCATTATAACTTCTTCTTCTGATAAAATTCGCTTCAGGATGTACGATCACTAGAAACAGTCCATTTATAAAATTCTTCAAAATCTTATGTGGTACATTCATAAAAGCCCACAGTAGAGTTTATTATTTTTTGTCATAAGTAAAACGGGAAAAATTTTACATTGGTCTCGAATATTTTGAGTTTTGTGTTTCTCCATATTTGGTTTGATTTTCACATTGCAGCAAGCTGTGCAAACGCTTCTTTGGCTTTCCTTACCCTGCAGACTTTCCACCTACCTTTGACACTATGCTTCAAGTATGGGAATTAATCTACTTGTTCGATACAAGTCCCACGTAACCCCATGTAAAAAAAAGTCAAGCCTTAATCTTTTTAAAGCTTCAATGTTCGTACATCCTTAATCTACGTGAACAATTATTTTGTTAAAAATTCTGTACACACATAGACGTTATGTGATTATTTTATTTTTTTAATCTAAATAAGTAATAAAACAGGTCATAGTTAAAATATGATATATTAAAAACCTAAAATAATAAGTCAGTAATTAAATTAATATTTACAAAAAAAAAAACATTAGACTATTTTACTCGAAAAATTTTATAGTTTGAATAAGTTTGAAATACAATTTTACGTAACGAATTTTAAAGTATCTGTAGTAAAAATATCATAGTTTATTTAGACTACTACTATAGACAGTATTGCAACTGAATACATGGAGAGCGTTTTTAAGTACAAAAAATGATATCCTTAAAGAATGTCATGGACCAATAAGGTTTGCTCTGTAAGGGGACATAAAAACTATTAAAATTTCAAGAGATACAAAACTATAGACGTTAGTCATGATAAAAATATTTCATTTAAAAAATCTGCTCTGAAAAATGCACTAAAAAGTAAAAAATAATTGCGTTATTTATTAACATCAATTTACTTATAAATATCCATTTTTTTCAAATGAAATATTATTATTTTTGAAGTTAGTGCTAGCCGCATCTATTGTCTTGTCGATAGTGAAATGCTTTGTAGAAGTGAAATTAAAAGTTTGTTAATCTTTGGGCTGGCACTAACTCCAAAAATAGTTACGATTAGCTAATTCATACTGATGATGATTACATTGCAGTCGAAATACATATTTATAAAATACAAACAAATGTTCTAAGAATAGGGGCAAAAATTTGAAATGTAATTTCAAAAAAAAAACCTAGAGTTCTCTTGGATTATTTTAATAATCTTTATTTTATACAAAAATACTTTATTTTCAATCTTTACTGTGATGCGTATAAGTACTTTGGTTATGAGTCAAAAATGACATTACAAAGAATTGAAAAGTCATCACCTGAAATGGACAATACAGTTCCCAGTAATTTTTCACTTTTTATTGATATGAGTTTAAGTTATTTGAGAAAATGGTTTGATTTTAGCGAAGATAACTGGCTTTCAATACTTTCTTACATATCTATGAAAAATGAGGTTGAATTTAAACATTTTGAAATGGTAATTACAAAGGCCAAGATAGATTAATTAATATTAAGATGGATGATTTATATTCCGAGCCAATAAGACTTAAAGAGGTCCAAACACAATCCACTAATAAGGATAGCGAATTTTCAAAGCAAAATACTGTTGACAAATGGCAATTTATACTTAAAAATGCATCTGATAGTTTACCAAATGACAAATAAATCATTTCTTATTTACTCTCTGTTCCCGCCAGTTCAACGTTTACTGAAAGAGTTTTTTTCGGTAATGAATCTGAAATGGCGGGAAGAGAGAAACAGGTCGTCCATAAATTTAATAAAAAACGAGTTATTTCTTTATTTAAATATAACTTTCGATTGTAAAACTAGCCTTGAAACATTCAAAGACAACAAAAAATTCTTAGCGTGTGCGAAAAGCACCCAAAAATACGTTTTTATGGGAATAAAAATATAAATTTGAAAAATACTTTTTTTTTTCTTCCAAATAATTTTTTTTTGTTATGAATTTGATATGTTATTTTTCTCCAAAAAAGTTGGCAGCCCTGGGGTAGTCAGCATTTAAGTTGTAAGGTTGATGTATAAAATAAACTATTATGTGTATAAATAAATGTGTAAATAAGTCATTGTAGCGCTTTTCCACCAGTTTTTCTGTATTTTTTACTTTGTTTCACTTTATCTTTGTTCTTTTATCGAATATTTTCAACTTGTTTATTTATTTTACTTACTGTACCATTTTCAGACTTTTAGAAGAACAACCTTATACTTTGTGATTATGATGGTACATGAGAAAAATAAATATTTTTAGTAAATATTCCTTAGATAAACTTCTCTCCGTGTAGCTGTAAGTAACAGCTGTAGTGATGAGACTAGTAGAAGTTGCATAACCAACCACAATATATACTATTATATCACGTGGTTGGATGCCTTGCACATTGGCCTTTATAATATATTTGATAGAGAATGTAGAATACATAAGTAGCTTTGGGTAGAAAATAAATGTCAAAAAAGATGTCATTACTACAGAGTCAAATTCAACGATAGCTGTACAAATGTAGTAATGTCAACAGAAATGAATGGTGCGAGTCAAATCACTAAAAATAAACCAACCGAATATAAGTAGATGACATATGTAGTAAGCATCTACGTTGTAATGTTTTGTATATGTATTTTATTTGTGTAAAGTGTGTTCGAGCAGTTTGCATAATATTTCTAGGTTGTGGGTGTCCTGTGTAGTATGAACACAGTAATTAATAAAGACTTTATTTTTTTTTCTTAAAACTATAATTTAATTCACCTCGAATATATTTGAAAAATTTGACGGTTTGGGAAAGGGGGTTAAACATGAACGTGTAATTCCGAATTCAGGAATTGGACTCAGTTATATGACTGTAGTACTGAAGCAAACATTTAACAAACCACGTCGCCCCTAGTGCCGAGCCACCAGCAATGTAAAAACATGCACATTGCACAAAAAAAAATGCATATTTCAAATATGTTATTTCTGATGTTATTTTCCATAACGCGTTTTATATCAGTCAGTATAGCCTAGTGTTATATAAGCAGCATTCATATGACATTTTTCGTACACATAGTGAGAAAAGTAGTACTCACAATTTAAAATTTTTTGTGTAATAGATTTACGCCTCATTCGAAAAAATGCTTCGGGTAAAGATTATAGCGGCTGCCCTGGACGAGCTACACTTCGACCATAAGGTCCAATGTGATGCTTAAATCTGTGAGAATGTTAGAGGAGTGGAAGCAATTTTTGTGTGTAGCCTAGGAATTGGTAGGATGTGCGGCTATAGCCGACTCTGATAGGAACTATGCCGATATTCATCTGGAGTTCGTGAAGGAAACTGCAGAAAACCTTCACAAGCATAGCCAGGTATTTCATTCTTGTCCATACGCTAACAGTTTAGTCAATTAACCGCCCCATTTTTTTTACTTAATAATTGACAAACTGCCGATGTTGGGATTCGAACCCATAAATTCCCAGTTCCAAGTAGATATAATGTCTCAGACATAACGCCTTAGACCGATCGGCCACTTAGACGGTTCAAAATTTAAAATTTTTGGAATAATAGGTTACGCCTCATTCATGATATTTTCAAAAAAATGCTTAGGATAAACGTTGTTCATTCCAAATATATTAACAAATTTTAGTCGCAACATTTTCCTAAAAAATTGATAAATCAGTCATAAATAAACGATAAAATTTGAAAAATGCGTGCTTATTTATTGGCCCATATCCTGATCTAAATCTATTTACTCTCATCCGTATTTTTAATTACGGTTTTCTGTTGTTTTTTTTTAAAATCTATAATCGTAAAAATCATGCCATGCCATGATTTGCAAAATAGTTTTGGTAAGGCGTGAGTTGTGTAACTAAATGTGGTTCGAGCAACCTTCATTAAAATTAATTAAATTATGATTTTTAAATTAAAACCCTCATTTTTTTTAATTAGTACCAATCGAGAGTACAAGGTATACAAAATGAAATAGTTTGGTTATCTATCTTTTACAAAGCCCTAACATAAGATTTCCAGGCAGAAATACTACCTTTTAGTGAGTTGCTACTTTACTAATAATTAATCTTTATTGTTAATTTCATTGAAAAAAGTCTAAAAGAAGATAATTTTATTGCGAAATAAATCAATGGTTATAGGTTTGTGAAAAAAATGGTCTCACGACAAATGTAAGGTTTCGCAAATATTTTCCATTTATAATGATGCTATAGTTTTGTAAACTAAGCAAAGAGAAAATTGTTTCCAATGACAATTAAAAAAGACAGGTAACAATTGATCTCCTTGTTTACCATTCTTATGTAGTCTGTATATCGATTTTATAACTTTTTTTTTCTTCCAAGTCGTTGTCGTAAAGGTTATTAAGCAGGCACTCGTGGTGTAGATAGAGAGAGATTGTAGCGGCTGACCTGGATGGAACACACTTCGACCATAAGGTCCATCGTGATGGCTAAGGATGTGAGAATGTGAGTGGAGTGTAAGGAATTTTGTGTGTAGACTAGGAATTGGTAAGTTGTGCGGCTGCAGCCGACTTTGATAGGAACTATGCCGATATTCATCTGGAGTTCGTGAAGGCAACTGCAGGAAACCTTCACTAGCATAGTCGGTTACTTCATTCTTGTCCATACGCCGACAGTTTAGTCAATTAACCGCCCCATTTTTTTTAAAATAATTGACAAACTGCCGATGTCGGGATTTGAACCCATAACCTCCCAGTCCCTAGTAGAGCTCTTTAACAAGCGCGACTACTTGGCCGGTACTTTTGGTGTAAGGAATTGAAACCTTTTTTTAAAATCATTGAACGCAAAGTACATTTCAAAATCGTATTCTATAGTTTAAAATTCTTTAGGGAATCCCACTTGTTCATAGGTCTAGAACTCGTATAGCTTTGGTATAATAAGATTGCTTAATTTACTCATAAATTGTTACTTAATATTAATAATAATAATAATAGTTCATTAACAAAAGATCGATACAGATTCTTGTTACGTCATAAAAAAGAATACAAATTCTTTATACGACATACATTTAAAATTACTTACTTATTAAGATTAAAAGTCATTCAGATTATACAAAGTTAAGTCTACGACATGAGCTCTTTGCTTTTGTTTGAACTTTAAAATATATTCCTTGAATGTGCATTGGGAGTTTGTTACAAATTTCTAAACTCGCCATGACAAGGCTTGTTGTTAGTTTATGGGGAGAAACAGCAAGCTGAAAACTTCGTCTAGTGGAATATGGATGAGTATCTCCTACCTTTTCAAAATTGTCAATATTGGCTTTAACGTACACACCGCTTCATAAATAAAATTGATGGCAGTGTTAGAATTTTATATTTAAAAAAAAATAGTGCACATGATCGTTAATGCTTTTAAGTTAAAAATATGGCAATAAAATTATTGGCAGTACTAGAGGATCCCCAAGAAAGAACTCGGTATCGTTTAATCGAGAAGATTAAAATCTATAACTGTTGATGTTGGTGTTGACATCTTTTTTGAACAGTAAAATTAAGTCAGATATTAGTTAGCTACTGATAAATTTACACCTGGAGCTTTATTCATTTTCAAATTTGCAACATCGTTATCTATTTCCTCAAGCTACATTTCGGGAATGAGAAGCTCTTCTCCTCTATCATAATTGTGTTACTACTGGTAAAATATCTAGTTGCTGTTGGTGTAATTTTATCTCTGTCGTAAAAAAATGTTGTCATCTTTTTTTTTTTTTTGTCATTCTACATATAAAAACAGTTCTTCTCTTACGGTTTAAAACTGTTTCAGTATTGTCATCCCGTATGTTTTGCATTTTTTTTCGCTGTGTTTATTTGCTAATATCTGAGTATTCAACTTTCTCGTGTAAAGTTTATATTTTATGAATTACATTGATTAGGTTTTTATAACAATTATTTTGTGCCAACAAATTTTTTAGCGGAAGATTTATTAGTATTGTCTTTTGATTCGTTTTCAGTAGCTGATTTTACTGTATAATATTCAATTGCCTTGTGTATCTTCTAAATCTTACACATCGTTGTAAGAGTTAACAATGTTTTTTTAAATCGGTGGTAGTAAAGTATAAAGTGAATCCAAAATTTCGTTTGATTTTGTTCTCCAAATAGAACTTTTATGCAACTAGATTTCTTCGCTTTAAAACGATTTTCTTGCTGCCAAACTTTATTTTAACACATAGCTATTTTATCACACAATCTATCGTCGGTTTTTGAATTAGTATTAAACTTGAATTCGTTTATGGTGTCGAATTTTAAAGAAAATGTGGGGCCTAACAAATTTAAAGTCATCGAAAGTAATTCAATAAATTAAAAAAAAAACGCTTTAGGTGAAAACTGTCCTTAAAACAAAAACAATACAATTTCAATTATATAAGCAAATGTCTGACGAAATTACAAGGAGAATTGCTCTAGGGTGGAATATTTTCAATAGACACAAAAACCCCTTCGAATCAACAATAGACATACAACACAAAGCTAAACTGTGGAACATGTACGTTCTACCATCACTCACATATGCTTCAGAAACTTGCACTAGGACTTTGACCAAAAAAGTAGTCAGTAAGATGAGAACTACTGTAAGAAGCATGGTAAGGGCAATGATAGGCATAACAAGAAGTGATACGAAAAGGAAAAAATGGATAAGTCTTACCTCCGGAATAAAGGATATAGGAGAAGTAATAATGATCCGAAAATGGAAATGGATAGGACACATAATTAGAACCAAAGATGAAAAATTAATGGAATGGTGGCCTATACAATATACAAGAAAAAGAGAAAGACCGAAAACCAAATAGAATGAGGAGATGCAAAAAGTTTGTGGAAAAGTAACTTGGAAAAGAGTACCATGGGAAAGAAAATAATGTGGAGGAGAATGGGATATTATTCAAAAAATTCAAATTTTGCTTTTAAATATATATTTATTTAAAAGCAAAATTATTTTTTACTCCTTAGATACTGAAATTATCACGATATCGCGCGCACAACGAAAACCTCTATCATTTTATTCATATATATATATATATATATATATATATATATATATATATATATATATATATATATATATAGGGTTAATAGCAAATATTTCTGTTACAGAAAATATGTTCAGGAAATGAATTGTGGTATAATTTATTTACTACAACTTTACTAGTTAACATTTTTTATTCCCCTCCACTCTCTCTAAACGTCCCTTTCCCCTTGTCCGATTTTGCCCATTAACGAACTTAGACTTTCAAATACAAAAAGCACGTCAGATACCAAATTTCATTGCGATCAACATTGTCATCTAGATCATTGGCATCTAGAGCGCCTTCAGACATATATATATATATATATATATATATATATATAGTTAATCAGGGTTACTATAATATTTACAGGAATATTTGCATTTCAAAAACAATACCCATAATAATGAATATTACAAACGCATCACCATGGTTACGTGTTATTTTTAAAGCATTTAAATGAATTTTTGTAATGTAAAGTGTCATATTCCATATTAAATGTTCTCTTCTTTCTCTAAACGCCCCTTACCAATTATCGATTCTGTTTATTTACGAACTTGGCCTTTGAAATACCAAAAGCGTATCAGATATGGAAACATATTTATATATGAGTTTGTAGCCACTTTAGCGGTAATGGATCACCGTGAACATTAATAAGATAAAATTTCTTTTAAAATTTTGCCCCAATTTTTAAACATTTATTTGTATTTTATAAATACGTATTTCGACTACAATGTAGTCATCATCAATTTGAACTAGCTAATCGTAACTATCTCTGGGATATTGATTCAGAGATTCAGCTTGTTGCTAATGTGGTGCGTGTCTCACAATGATATTAAAAAAGCTTTGTCTTTTATATCTTGGCCTTGACCAACATAAATATTTGAACAATTTTGACAACTGACACCTGATATATGCCCGATTGTTTTTCGTTGCTAATTTTGTCCTTATTATTGAGGACAACCACAAAATTGACAAATCGAATTTAAAACTACTGAAATTGGTACAAAACCCCACAAAATTAGATGCATACGAAAGTATCTACATATACAAATTGAGAAAACAGATAATGAATTTAGACAATGGCCCAATTCCAAATTATGATTTTATATTATTAAACCGTTTTAAAAAAAAATCTAATACCTGAAGGTTATCAAGGTTAGCTTCGATACCCTCACTTTAGTGACAAAAACAACGCCGCATAGTCACAAAAGGATACCGTCAGTAAATAGGTGGGGTTCTTCACACACCTAATCCGTTAGTCAGTCAACTCAAATAATCTTCAGGCCAGATCATACCCTCAGTAAAATCGAATAAAAGAAGAACTTTTTTAATACCATTGTGAGACACGCACCAAAATAGCAACAATCAACATATCTCTGAATCCATATCCCAGAGATAGTTACGATTAGCTAATTCATACTGACGATGACTACATTGTAGTCGAAATATGTATTTATAAAATACAAATGTAATTTCAAAAAACTTAGAGTTCTCTTTGATTATTTTAATAATTTTTAAACATAAAATTTAATTAAGATTTATGAAAAGTCCGATGTGTCCCTTAAACTCGGCCTTATGCACTACCGTGCTCTAGATTTCGAAAAAGACGTGAAAAAAAACATGTTCGAAAAAATTGTTATATTGACGCAGCTCCTGCGTAAATATTTTTTTTTTTTGTAAAAACATTGATCTAAATTTTTTGTCGCATAGTACAATGTTCGTCATAAGACATTTGTTTAATCTATATGAAAAACTCATGTAGATATATTTGCGAGAATAATAATCTCTTATTTTATACTAGAAATAGAAAAATATCACAAAATCCTTGAATAGAAATACGATGCGATGACAATGTTCATATGAATAAATTTTTAAATTATAAATTTTTGTGAAAGTAACGTAAGCTCTTTCTTACGTCTGTGCATATAAAATTATAAATAAGTTTATGGTGAAATTTTGTTAAGTCTTGTGAGAGTTTGGTGGTGGAACATATACCAGACAAACATAATCTTGAGTACCTACATTTTATCTAGTATAAGACGTCTCATCAAGTCTTAAAAAATTATTTTAACGAATTATTTTGGTCTGTTTTTATATTCCTACTTGCTGATGCTCGAGGTGTAAAATTACATTCACCATCCTCATTTAAATTTGGAACATATAACAGCTATAAATTGAATGTATTATAAGAAATCAGATAGGTTGAATTAAAAATCAACAATGATAAAAGTACCAGTCCAAGTACTTGGAAACTGGAATGTTATGGACTCGAATCCCGACATAGCCAGTTAGTCAATTATTAGGAAAAAAAAGGGGCGACTAATTGACTAAATTGTCGGCGTATGGACAAAAACGAAGTAACCGGCTATGCTTGAGAAGGTTTCACAAACTACAGATGAATATCGGCATAGTTCCTATCATAGTCGGCTGCAGCCGCATATCCTACTAATTCCTAGTCCATACACAAAACTCCCTTCTACTCCACTCACATCCTCACATCTTTAGGCATCACAATGGACCTTATGGTCGAAGTGTAACCCGTCCAGGGCACCCTCTACAATCTATCTATTTATCTATGATAAAACTAAAAACATGGTTATGAGCAGAAATAAAACACGGTTACAAGAGCTCAATGAATTCGAGTGTTTAAAAAGGGTTAGTCAACTTAAGTATCGAAGAAGGAAAATATTTCAGAAGAAATCCAAATATCTGTACAGATTAGAGACCAGATGATTGCAGCAAACAATTTTGAGTTACAATTCTAAACTTTTGAGAAAAGTTTTTTTTGCTCAAATTTTATATAATTACCAGTTTATACCCGCGGCTTTGCTCACGTTTATTGTTATAACTACGGCTCCCGTCGTCTTAGTGATAGACCAATTTTTAAGTCTTATCATAAGCTCTTAAACAAAAATTGGGTCAGGAAAATCGGTTGAGTAGTTTTTGCGTGATGTTCGAACAAACAAACAAACAAATAAACAGACATTTACAATTTTATAATACTAGAAGTACAGTCAATAGAGAATATTATTGCACTGCACTAAATTACAGGAGTAATTTTTTTAAATTAGGTTCAGTATCACATACTGAATGTAAATGAACAAAACCCTTACTAATTTCAACCCTGGAAGTGCCGCCATTTTGAGAAAAATGTGTAAAACTGTAGATATAGGCCACTATGTTCATTACCGTGCACTTTAGGCCAAAAATGGTAATAACCTTTCTTGTAGATAATTGGATTTCCTTTTTTTGTTTCTTAATTTTCATTGTATCACTTATCGTTTACGATTTACACGACTATTACTATTTATTTATTAACTTTTTGGTCGATATCTCTTCTAATAATTGATTAAACAATAAAATGCTAATAACATAACTATTAATTTTACAAATTACCTACAACTTTTATTTAAAACTTGTTTGTCTAAAATTAATGTATTTAAAGTTGTAACGCGTTTAATGTTTCACTACCGGGTGCAAGATTAATAAAAACGAGGTATGTATAGTATGTATAATGATGAAAATTAAATAAATATGTTAAGAAATTGAATGATATAATTGAGTGACATTATTAACAATAAATTTTGTTTCTAAACAATTATTGGAAGAGATAGGAGTCAAAAATTCAATGAATAAATTGTAACAGTCGTATAAACTATAAGTCGTAAACGGTGAGTGACAAAAATAAATAAAAAAACACTCCAAAAAAGGAAATTCAATTAATTCTCTACAAGAAAAGTTAGTATCATTTTTGGCATAAAGTACACGGTAATGTAGATATAGGCCGACACATTTTTTCTAAAAATGGCGGCACTTCCGGGGTCGAAATTTGTAAGGATTTCGTTCGTTTACATTCAGTAGGTGATACTAAACCTAATAAGAAACAAATATAACTCCTGTAATTTAGTGCAATGCGGACAAGAGTAACGGGCTTCTCTATTGATTGTTCTTTAGAGATTTTTACAAATATAACGTTTTTTTTTGGGAACATGCCAAATTGTTCTAGCGTCTTCATTTGAGTTTGCCCTGGCGGGATAGATAGATAGGGAGCTAGGCAGATATATAGCGGAAGGACTAGATTCGGAAATGAACTAATTATATCATTTTATGAACACTTGTACCCACATTCTTTTCCCATTCAATATTTTCAACCGTTACAAGGTCGGAACTAAACTTAAGATATCCTTGTATATTATGTAAACCGGATATTAAAATATAAAAACATATTTCAGTGTTCATTTTTTATAGCTTGTATTATGTTCATTTTTCAGAATGAGCAAAAAAAATTTATTTTAAACTAAAAGTGAAAATGTTATCGGTAGTTTAATCTCGTCGTAAAAAAAAAGGTGAACTGTTGGCATGATTTTTTTAACCCTTTCATAAATCTGAAATGAAATTTTTTTAGTTTCTTGGATAAAAAAAATAGGCACCAAAGACAAAAAAAGTCTGAAAGAAGTTAATTTGTTGATCGATTTAAAAAAGCCAAGAACCACCCGAACTATTTTCGATATACATGCGCCATATTTACCTAGACTACTATTTCACCATACGAAATATTTTCAAGGAGATATTTTCTGAATGAACTTGTGATTCACTCTCATGACAATACAAAAACGTTTGTGGTATGTATGGATAGGTAAAAGTTAGTTATATTACTAGAAGTGTAGTGAATGTGTATAAAACATCTCTTTCAACTTTCAAGATGCATAATAACTTGAAGGAGATACAAGAGAAGATAACGGAAGAACATTTTATGCAATTTACATCTGCACAGTTGAATGTGATCTAGTAAATTCTTACATTGCACAATAATTTTAATACATGAAATGATTTGAAGAAAACGTCTTAGTCAACATTGTGAGAGCTTAGCTTTTTGTATAAAGTGATTTCGCTTGAATTGTAATTGATTTTTAAATAAATGTACTGTCGTTAGGAGTTTATTTCGTCGAAAAAACATTTGCATATGGCTTTATCTGATAAAACTGATTTCCAAAAATACTGATCAAATAATACCACCAATCAACTACCGTTTTTTCTGTCTACATAATTTAATGTTATTTGATACGAGAGTAGTTGAGTTTTGCAGATATTTTGTCGTGAATGAGTTCTGTACAAAAAAACTTGTCGCTCATCATCAAAAGGGTATATCTGTTGTTGTGCTAAGTTAACTGTCAAAAACTTTTCAAAATTCAATTAAAAAAACTTTTCAAATTTGATTACAAATTTTCTAAGCAGGCTAATAATTTGCCGCTATTTTTCGTGAATTCGTAAACAAACTTGTTGCTCTTCATCTAACGGATAGATCTACTGATTTTCATCAACGGAAGTAAATATTTACATATGAAGTCTAAAACATCCTTAGATCAAAACATTGCTCGAGTATTTGAAAAAGAGCTCTTAATCTAAACTCTCACATCGAACTAAAGGCAGACATTTAGATAGACCAATGCCCAATTATGCACTGTAAGTAGTTGTTCATCATATGTTTATTTATTTAATTTATTACATGTAAGTCAAAATCAGATTGACATTTCCTAAGAAAATATTCCCATAAGAAAAAAATATAATTACAAACTTGATCAAACTTGAAATATCAAACTAAAAATTATTTTTTTAACAAATTTTAAAATATCCTAGGATAAAGCAGATACGCTTCAGCAACAATGCTGAATATATCATTTTTTCACTCAGCCTTGTAAAAATACTTCCATTAGTACATCATTAACCCAATTTTAAATAGACATTTAGAAAATACGAAGACCATACGAATTTCTGTCTAAATAGATACCTAAACACAGAGCCAAAGTGGTCCTCCTTTAGTTAATGTATATTAATTTAGAAAGACAACATACTTGCTTTTCGTTTGATATCAATAACGCTATGGATCAGGCATTTAACTCAGAAACCCTTGTCATTGACCGAACTACCCCCAAACACAACATATGCCAGATATTCTCCTCATTCGGACCTCCATCGTTTGGTCCGTCCTACGGTTTATGTTAAGTTGAATCAAAAGAAAAGAAAATTTTTAGTCAGCTTGAGGTGAGAAAGCCTATATGGTAAAATTTTTTGACAATCTAATTAGAATTTATTCAGGAAGTACTAGATGAGGACCGAAAATTTCGGCAGCTCCTTAAAATGATTGCACCGGGAAAATTGTATCATAAGGACGTTATACTTAAACATTGAGGAAATTACCATTCAGTATTGAATCACATGTTTTCCTACAAAGTTTGTCGGAAGCTTAAGATTGAGCCGAGATGGTGAGAATTTCTTGGCGGAATCTACTTCCTTAAAATAATCCAATCAAACCGTGAAGAGTTTCAAAATGATCGATATATAAAATAAAATTTTCAGAAACTTCATTTAAAAAAAAATGTTTGTGGTGGTCATATGAAGGGAATTATTAGGTTAATAAATATAAAAATGAGAGAAAAAAACAGTAAAAAATGTCGTTGGTAATTATATTCTATATAAAAATGATTATTATAATTATAAATCAAACCACCCTTCATAGGCCCAGAGCCTATTTTAGGAATTCCAAAAACTGCATGTAAACAGGTGATCAACGAGTGGATGAATGCTTAACACCGTGATCATTAGGAAAATATACCGCAGCCAAAGCTGGAAAATACATGCTTCTCCAAATAAAAAAAATAAAAAAAATACAGACGAATTGAGAACCATCCTCCATTTTTGAAGTCGAGTTAAAAAATTAGACTTCCCAGCGCTTCCACTAAAGAACAAATATTATATTATATATGAACATATTATATATGTTCTATGTGTAAAAACTATTTGAAAACACTCATTATCTTTGCGCAATTTGAATGTTTTTTTAACCGACGAAAAAAACCAAGGAGGTTCTCAAGTCAAACCGTATATTTTTTTTATGTGTGACCACGCATAACTTTTTACAGAGTAGTCCGAATTCGATAATTCGAATTTTTTATTAGATAGGATATACTTCGAAATTGTTACCATATAAATTTGAAAAAAAAATTTCACCTCTAAGGGTAGGGAAAAAAAATAGGGAATGGTTGATTGATTTCACCACTGAATTTTCATCTGTGAACCGAGTCTGTTGAAACTTGACACACATATGTAGTTTTAATGACAAAAAATAGAACCGACGAAAAAAGAAAGTAACTGAAAAGCAAAAAATAATAACTTTGTAACAAAATATTAAACCTTCGAAACAAGAAAGGGAAAAATAAAACAGTAACTTTTTAGTCTAACTAAGTCCTACACCAATGTAATTATCTAATTAATTTTGAGTCGGAGCCTACTTTCTTCTTTCGTGGGTTTTATTTTTTGTTAAAAAGTTTTTATATTTGTTAAAATGAATTGTTTAGAACGTCTTATTGTATTTGAGTACTGTATTTGTACATTTTAGGAGACTAGGGCATGTTATAGTCTCTTAAAATTTACAAATACAGTACTAATTTAGATTTAATTGATATTATAATTGGTAATGACACAATTAACTTAAAACAGTCTTAACTAATTGGTAAAATAAATAATGAAGAAATAAATTTCGTTTTAGTCCATTTTTGTTAAAAGAGACGTAAGTTAAAAAAGAATTCCTTTAACAATCGGTATTTTAACTCACAATAAAAACAGACTACAATATAAAGTAAAAATAGAGAGAAGTATTAGTATAGGTAAGAAGAATATGTGTAACTAGCTTATATATAGGTAGCGAGAGATCGTACTAAGCAGAAGCTATATATATATATATATATATATATATATATATATTGACTCTTCTGAGAATAAAATAGTAAATATTTGTAAGTGTTTTTGAAAGTCTGCAGCAGAAGTATTATTTGCTATGGTATATACTACACAATTAAGCTCCGCCTTTTACGAGTACAAACTACAAAGCGACCGAAGAAAGGCACAACCACGAAATGAACCACCACATACCATTATCAATGTGTATATACAGAGAATTTTTTAAATACTCAAGACCAAGTTATCTTCAATTTTATAGATTAAATATGCAAGCGATATTTAATACAGTTAACAAGATAACCGTTCGATTACCTATTTGTCTAATATAATATGTTGAGAGATCTACCATTCAGAAGTTTGACCTTCAAATCTCGTGAACATTCGGTCACGAGGGTTTAACGTCACTATAAGTTTATTTGATGGCTGCGGGTATGTCAGATCCCACACTTCGAAACTACCAACAAACTGGTATTTGATTATTAAACATTGAGGCCAAAAATAAACTTATATTGAATAATTTCTTATATTGGATCACATGTTTTAATATTTCTGTGTTTAAATTTTCTCCATTTCCATCTCAAAGTTTGTTCAAAGTTTGTTTGGTTTTGTTCAAAGCTAACTTTTACAGCCGGTGTGTTACCCGCCGAAGTTATCAACTATTCTCTGAAAATCCTATCACAATCGGGTCGGCTGTTTTAACAATATTTTAATTTGCCAGAGGCAAAAATTTCCATTGACAGAACTGACCCTGTTAATAGTTTTATATAATGTACAGACAGCCAGCAAAAAAACTGCTTAGAGACTAACGTCTCAAATACATTAAAATTATGTTTTTGTAGTGGTCAAATAAAATGGAGAGCCACATTTCCCCATAAACTTTGAGTTTAATCCGGTTGCTTGACGTCATTTCTAGTATATTTGTGGATTATGAACGTGGCAGAGATGCAACTCCCCCTCATACAGAGCAACGGGGGAACATTATAGCAATAAAACTGATCTTAGCGAGATCTGTGATTAGGGCTAGCAACTACACACACGAGGTCGGAGTATGGACAAGAACTCCAGATGAATATCGGCATAGATCCTACCATAGTCGGCTGCAGCCGCATATCCTACCAATTCCTAGATTATACACAAAAATTCCTTCCACTCCACTCACATCATTATAGACGAAGTGTAGCCCGTCTAGGGAAGCCTCTACAATCCATCTACGAAAAAGGAAAAATTAAGTAAAATAAATCGCAAAAAATATTGTAAAACGTCATACATTCAAATTGAATATCATAGCGTATAAAATGTTTGCTTGTAAAAAAACCTTATTAATAATTATAGCTTCTGTGGAAATAAAAATCAACAAAATTTTAAGAAAATTAGTTTATAGTTATTTTTTAGAAGCTAACATTTAATATACAATTCAAAATATTATTTAAATTTTTATAAAAAATAAACACATAGGTACAGCTATACAAATTTCTGCACACAAATACACACACAGATTTTGTTGACAAAACAGATGTGACGAGACAACTTGAATCGAGTGACTAAGACAAGTAGGGGGAAAAGTCCACCGTCACTTGACTATGTTTCCGCGCTATGGACTCTTACGGACTCTTACGATTATAATAATAATAATAATTAATTTCACAGTAGATCTAACAAAAATGTTTGTTTCGTCACATTTAAAATAAACAAAATATAAAATACCGTATATTTAAAATATATACTATAAAATTATTTATGGATCATTTATATTAAAAAACTCCATTTGGTAAAAAGTTCTCAAGTTTTGATTTAAATATATTCCAATTAATTTCTTTGTAAAAAAATTTTAGTAATATATTACAGATTTCTAGGTTGTCAATTACCGGAACTTTTTTCCGTTATTTATAGATCCCATACAAAAAAATTAGCCACCGTAGTCACCGTAGTGAATACGCTTCAGCTAATAAAAAATTAAACTAATGAGAGACATAAATGAATACAACTAATAAAAATTCAATTTAGAGTAGAGAAATTCCAAATATTTATGTTTACAGTTTGAAACGTTAATTCAGTAATGGACTTGAAGAAACATTGTTAAATAAATAGTCTAATTTTAAATAACTTAAAATGATTTTAACTGATGATTAATTATATTAAAATGAATTAAACTATCTCGCATTATTAAAAATAATGTATTCTCGTACACTTTTATTACGATTAATCGAATAAAAATGGGACTAAATTGAAAATTTTTTGTTTCTATTCTAACATTTTTGCAAATTAAGGGAAAAAAATGTTTGAGATAAAAGTTGTTTCTTTTTAAGCTTAAAATATGACCCCATACAAGAAATATTTGAAAAAACAAAATTGACCTTAAGTAACCTTGATAACGCCTCCAAAACAACAATAAAATTATTGCATTCTGTTTCTCCCTTAAAACTGCGCAAGCAGTTTTGTTTAGTATAAATTAGTCTATTTAAGTTATAAATTTATTTTTCCAGATGCCGATACAGAATAATTTAACGCATTTTGAAAAACAATGCAACGCTTACAGTCTTTCAATATTTGACGAACCCCTATTTAAAAGAACACAACATATTATATAGACAGATAGATTGACTTTCTAGAAGTTAGCATTAGTTGTTCTCTCGTTATTCAGTCGAAACAGGGTGGTGGTAGAAAAGACTATATGTATATAATAAGACACATACATAATATATAGAGGAGTTTTTGAAGGGTGGTTAACTCTTTTTCAGACTTTCAACGATCGCTCCTAACGACAATGAAGTAAGAAAATGATGATGGTATGATGCCAATGCGATGGTATGTTATAGGTATGAGAAACAACATTATTCTTAGTATGAACATCACACCAATCTGAATATCTAATTAATTCTAAGACCGCACAACTTTAGTTTCTCACTATACAGAAAAATCTTTGCAGCTTAAAATGATATTGTATTATATATAGGTACTATACTATAATATACTAGTATAGTACTATTACTAAGAAAGTATAGCAGCAGCATGTCTTCTATCAATTGTAATGTACAATTGTAATAATAATACTCTACTTAAAGGATGAAAATTTGCCACATATATAGGTTTTATATATGCTAATTTGATACCGTGTGTAGTTTGATTTTGTATGTTATAAATAATTGATCGAATTTCAGTAAAAAATTGGGGAAAGTTTTGTAGAGATCATATATATAATGGGTTTATATTGGTTTGTATACTGGAAATAAGAAGTATGTCATATCTACAAAAATTTCGCAAAAATTTCTTCAAATGTCCATCGATCCTACCTAATAAATGTCAAAAATCACCATCTGTAAAATTTATATATATATATATATATATATGTATATGTGTCTGTAATCACTCTAGCGGTCACAATTTACATTTTATCGGAATGAAATTTGGTATTTGGGGCGCTTTTAGAATTCAAAAGGTCAAGTTCGTTAATGGGTAAAATCGGGGGACAAGGGGGAGGGGGAGTTTAAACAAAGAGGGAAACCCAAAATTTGACTATCTCCCTTAATATTTGAAAAATTTATAATAAGTAAAGTTGTAGGTACTAAGTTTTACTATAATTTTGTTTCATATCATTTTTTCTGTTACACTAATATTTACAGAAATATTAACGGTTTAAGATTGAAAATTAAATTCCTTAATATCTCTGTACACATTAGAGTTTGAACAAAAATGATAAGGTAATTAATTGCAGCAAAGTTGATTTTCAACAACATTTTTCTTACGCATTTTTCGATTGTTCTAATATTAAGAGATATATTTTATATTTTGTGTTTTCTTCCTATTTTATGGCCCTTTTTCCCCTTGACGTCATTTATTAATAAAATTGGCCTTGCAAATACTAAAATACTCGATCAATTATTTACAACACACAAAAACAAACTACACATAGTATCAAATTGTATATGAATACAAAATGGTTGGTATTCATGATGGCAGTATTCATTTGTTCATGAAATTTGACATTTGTTATAATCATCAAGAAGAATAAAACATAAAAGGAGAAACAGATGCAGAACTAAACTTGAGTGTGTTTTTAATCCAAAAGGGACTTCAAGTTCATGAAGGAGTAAATTTGCACCATACATAATATTTAATTTTAAAAACGTACTAGGTTGATTGAAATGTTACTTTTTTAAAAACAAACAACTATTATTTGAACGTTTTTTTATTTGAAACTTCTTGAGCTGCGTATCTGTTTGAATTTTTTTGTTAAAATACGGAGGAAATGACTCAATAGAGGGCAAAAGAGACAAGCTTTGAGTGCGAGACAGGAAAAAATTACATTTTACATTTGTATTTGGAGAACCTGATTACGTGTAACTTTTGTTGCCTATGTCATATAAAAAAATCGGCTTTTTCTTATATCATATAATTTTTAACTTGTTCAATGTTCTAGTAATGTACAATGCCGAACCTTTAAACTTATTTCGAAGTAAAAATTTTTTATTGAGATATCTGTTGGAAATTTTATATGACGTCAAATAGGAAATGATTCAACATCGAAGAAAGATAACAGAAACCTTAATTATATATAACGCCTCACACTTTTTTTTTATAAACTGAATATTTTCCTAAAATATCAATATTTTAGTAAATATTGATATTTTGTCGTTTAAATCGTTTCCACATGCAATCGCGTTCCACATTTATGAGATATTGAACTTAGTAAAATCATTGTCAGTAATATTATCATCTGCTAATATGTACATTTCTTAGTGTCACAGTACTGTTGAAAATGGGTGAATTCGTTTTTGTATTCTCTAACAAATACATATCATTTAAATTGTGAAAGTTTTTCAAATGAAGAAATGTTGTTTATATGAAAAACAACTAAAGTCTGACAATTTATTCAATAATTTTCTTACCATTTGTGGAACCTGACCTTAAACATCTGTAATTATTTGTAAATTACCGAACACATTTAATAATACATATATAAAGGATATCTTGATATACAAAACGCCAGCTGTGTTGTATACTTCTATACGAATGTATAGGTATATGGTCATTTGGTATAGGAAAGAATTTCCCAAAAATAGGGTGCCGACTACAGGGTCCTCTCTCTCCTCCGAGACACCTCGTCCATACTGTATATGCTTGAGAATTCTCTAATATATCGGTAGTGGGAATACAATGACAATATTTCATTGCTAGGTACTCAGAGGATAGAGAACACGAGACACTATCTGTCTCACAATATTAGCTTCCAACAGCTTCCACTTATTGAAACTGACCATATAGGAGTATTACATATATGTAGGAGATATACAAACAATTAACCTAATAATATATACTCAGTTAAGAGTTATATTTCTTGTTTTTGAATAGCATATTTTAATTGGAAGAAATATAAATTATTTTGAAAACATATTTTTGTATATAAGCCCTTATAAAAATTAATAACTTTTATAAGTCTATTCATAGTATTGAATCATTAACTAGACAATGAAGTTAACAAACAAGTCGACAAATAACATATAATGGTTGGAAAAGCAATCGCTCTTTGTGATTAGGAGCGGTTCGATGTTCGAATTCAAGTAATTCAAATTGATTTGAATTTAACGAATTTATTGTTCTTATAATGGAAAACCAGTAAGTTATTTTCCATGCTCGGGTATATAAATAATAAATAATAATAATAATAATAATAATAATAATAATAATAATAATAATAATGGGGTTTTACCTTCGTTTCTGAGACACCACGGTCTATAACAGAGGCCACCCACATTATTATTTTCCAACCTTTATTAATTTTTTAAACTACATTTTTATATGATGTGAGTGGAGGACAAGGAATTCATATGCAGGCTAGGAATTGGAAAGGTTGTGCGGCTGCAGCCGACTTTGATAGGAACTATGCCGATATATATCTGGAGTTCGTGAAGGGAAACTGCAGAAAACCTTCACAAGCATAGCCGGTTACTTCATTCTTGTCCATACGCCGACAGGTTAGTCAATCAACCGCCCCATTAATTTTTTTAATTGACAAACTGTCGATGTTGGGATTCGAACTCATAACCTTCCGGTTCCAAGTAGAGCGCCATAAAAGTGCGGCTACTTAGCCGGTCATATAAAACTTGGCTAGGGTATATAAAACAAAATAGTCAGTATCAAAACTGATTTTGAGTACCCTCTGATCCAAGTTCATGAAGACATCATACGTCATGAGTTTATGTAGACAGTCAAAACTGATATATTCAAAGCAATGACACGTGAATTTTGACGGAGAGGCAACCGGATGGCGAGTGGTAATCTGGATCTTGGTAATCTGGATCTTGAATGGACCCCAAATGGACGGGGGCGGAGATAGGGGGGGGGGCAAAGCGTAAAATGTTTTGACAAGGCAACCGGATGAAAATGCGGTTGCTTTGCAGTTTATACCCTATTTATATAATAAAATTTTTTTACCATCCCAAACACCCGGGCTGTTTTCGCAATCACGAATTGGCCCCCCCCCCCCTCTATCTCCGCCCGCGTCCATTTGGGGTCCATTTGGACGGTACGGGGAGGTTCAGTATCATTTCAAGACCCAGAATACCACTCGCCATCCGGTTGCCTCCCCATCAAAATTTTACGCGCCATTGCTTTAACTAATATTAAATGATTAAAAGAGTATAGTAAAAAATTTCTTCACAAAAGGATCGCTCAGTAAAGTTCGAAAATAATCAGGAACATTGAGACTTTGTTATTGATTGAACTAAAATGATCAGGATTGAAGAATTCTGAAATATATATATTTTTTTAGAATATATAAAAAGTTTTTTAGTTTTTACGTTTAATCATTTTCCTGGCACTTGGTCAAGTTTTTTTTGTTGGTCCTGTTTCTTGTCACAATCAAGTCAAATAATAACACCCTGTAGTAGAATTTAAACAATAAAGCTACATTAAAGAATGTTAAAACTCTGAACTGAAAGAGTAACTATAGTATAAAGTATGGCTTACAGAGACTAGCTGGTGTGTTGTTATAGCTGATGACGACTCATGATAGCATAATTGACTTTTACATTTGACTATTTCACATTTATTCATTCATTCTTCTATTCTGTAATTGTATGGAGCAGTATATGTATATATTATTAAGTATAGTCCGGTCAATTTAGACCAAAAAATGAGAGTGAAGGTACATAAAATCCCAACAAGCTGAAAATCAGTAAAATTGTTCAAAACATAATTATAAATAATATTTAAAAGTTCCCCATCATTCCCGTGTATGGAAAAAATTTTATTCAAGGTCAAAGGTAAAAAAAATGAGTTTTTCGCGCCACCGTTTTTGAGATATAACGATTCAAAAAGTTATAAAAGTTGTTATCGTCATAATATGCATGAGTACGCCACGTATATACATCTCTAGAGTTGTTATATATTATATTATATATATTATATATATTATATATATTATATATATTATATATATTATATATATTATATATATTATATATATTATATATATTATATATATTATATATATTATATATATTATATATATTATATATATTATATATATTATATATATTATATATATTATATATATTATATATATTATATATATTATATATATTATATATATTATATATATTATATATATTATATATATTATATATATTATATATATTATATATATTATATATATTATATATATTATATATATTATATATATTATATATATTATATATATTATATATATTATATATATTATATATATTATATATATTATATATATTATATATATTATATATATTATATATATTATATATATTATATATATTATATATATTTTATATATTATATATATTATATATCATATTATATATATAATAATATATATATCATATATATTATATTATATTATATATTATATGTTGAAATATTTTTCTATCGGTCATTGTAACTTATACTTAAAATATAAAATATACATAAATTATAACTATAAGAATATCAGGTAAAATGAAACCCAGTCCCTTAATTTTTAAGCCAGTGTAACTTCGAGACATCTGTCTCTTGTTCTATTGTGTGCGTGGCTAGGGTCTTATACCTACTATAATAAATGAAATACCGTTAGTCTTGAGCGTCACTTTGTAGTGAAAACACGTGTTTATCCTAACCTATATTGTGCTGTTTTGAGTTTTATAACAAAAATGTCAGAATATTGTTTTATTTGTGCTAAACTTTTAACTGAAAGTGAAGTTGTTACTGTTGAACGTGGTATGAAGACATTAATTATTGCAAGTATCGAAAGAGCTGATGAATTTTCGGAATATCTCAAAAATCAGAAATCTGTGACAATATATGAAAATTGTCGTAAAAATTATACTCGAAAGTCTTCTATTGCTGCAGCTAATAAAAGACAACGTGTAGAACAAGAAGCCAGTACATCCACAGCAAGTACATCCTCCTCGTACTAGATCACGTATCAGTGAATCAGCTTTTTGTTTTAAAGAACTATGCTTATTTTGTGGCCAGAAATTGAATGAAGAGTACGAAAGAAGAAAATCCTCAGATTTTTCAAAGAAGCAGGAGAAGAAGAGGAACAAGAAGAATTTGAAACTTACGAATCAGGCGAATGAACTTCACCACTTTTTTTTAATTTACTTTTATCTTTTCCAACCTTTGAAAAGTTCCGTTATTTTGCAATAGTTTCACATTAAACAGGATCACAACTGACCCGTGGAGTAGGCCTATTGGGGAAACCACGTTAAAAAAAACGCGCTAAGTACACTACCTCATAGGTGGCGTGGAAACGTGTGCATATTATGACGATAACAACTTTTATAACTTTTTAAATCGTTATATCTCAGAAACGATGGCTCGGAGTAATTTTATGATCTACAATTTTTAGGTACTTTTATGATAAAACTTACCGTTTTGCTGAAAATCGCGAAAAACTAATTTTTTTGACCTTTGACCTTGAATAAAATTTTTTCCATACATGGGAATGATGGGGAACTTTTAAATATTATTTATAATTATGTTTTGAACAATTTTACTGATTTTCAGCTTGTTGGGATTTTATGCACCTTCGAATGTCTAAATTGATCGGACTAGTACCCACTATCAAGTAGTATTTGAAACGACTGTAGGCAGCCAACCAACAGTCACAACTACATGCATATACACTGTTAGATTGCAAGGATTTAATTGTTGATTGAAATAATAAAATAAGAATAAAGCCATCTTTTGTTTCTTTATATTATTTTATACTTCGGAACTACTACGTATTACTAGTATTTCTTAACGTACCATAATTTCATGTTTATATATAACATGGAGATTTTGTTTGTAATGATATGGGAGTATATTATTATTTTACATGGAATTGGAAACGAAATTTTTTGTTAGTTTTAATGATATTATTATTGTTTTTATACCCAGTATATGTAAATATACAAGGTATATTAAGTTTTGTCCCGACTTTGTAACGCTTTAAAGTATTGATCGTAGGAATGCATGCTTAATTCGGCCATTTTCGCATGTCCGTCTGTCCGTCGGTTTGTGAACACGATAACTCAAGAACGAAAGGAGATATCGAACTTAAATTTTGTTTTTATGTTCTAGAGCCAAAAAGTATGGTCAAGTTCGTTAATGGGCAAAATCGGACCATGTTTGGGCAAAATGGTCAAAAACTTCCAATCATTGAAACCGTAAGAGATATAACAAAAGACAAAAAAACTTCTTCTCTTTAAAATAAACAACTTTTGTTTGAAAATAGTTTTCCCATAAGTTGTGTTTAAAGTTCCTCGAGAAGCAAAAAATATGCCTATCTTAAAAACCATAAAAAAGATTTTTTTAAATTCTGTGATGATTAAAAACTTGTTAACAATTCAAACGTTTATTTAAAACTCAGTATATACTGGGTATTCAAACAATTAACGCAGTTAGTTGTTACGTTACTTGTTCTACATGGAATTGGAAACGAAATGTTTTGTTAGTTTTAATGATATTATTATTGTTTTTATACCCAGTATATATGTAAATATACAAGGTATATTAAGTTTAGTCCCGACTTTGTAACGCTTGAAAATATTAACCATTGACAAAAATGCTTCACAAAGGTATTCATAAAATGGCTTTATTCGGCCATTTTCGCATGTCCGTCCGTCTGTCTATTTGTCTGTAAACCCGATAACTAAAAAACGAAAAGAGATCACGAGCTAAATTTTAATTTTTAATGGGCAATATCGGAACTTGTTTTCTCCCGCCAGGGGGGAACATTTATATCTTTGAAATGGTAAGAGATAGAATAAAAATATGTCTACAAAAAATCTTTTTCTCTTAAAAATAAACAACTTTTCTTTGAAAATTTTTTCATAAACTCAATAGTTCTCTCATAATTTGTGATTAAATGTTCCTCGGAAAGCGAATTGTTAACAATTCGAATACGTAGAACTGTTAACAATTCATCAAATCATTGGTATACAACTCAGTATATACTGGGTATTCAAATAATTAACTCAGTTAGATATTACATTACTTGTTTATTAAAGTATTTATTTACGTAATTGTTATTTTGTATCGGTATACAGACTGAATTCCTACTACCTTTTGCAATTCGTAGCTGATATGCAATCAAAATTAAACAAAAAACTAAGAGTCCGTTGCCTAAAGTCGTGTGTTTGGTCAATATTGCTGTACGCGTGTAAGACGTGGATTTTGAAGGGTGAGCTGTGAACAAAATTAATTCTTTTGAAATGCGGTGTTATAGACGAATGCTCAGTATTAAGTGGATGGAGTATGTGAAAAACGATAAGGTGCTAAAAATAAGGCACGACCAAAAATCACTGTTAACTTTAATTAAAAAAAGGTACCTACTCCTACTTTGGTCACATAATGCGAAAAATACAAATACCAACAAGTGATACTAATGGGCAATTAAATTTCAAACTTTTCCCCAATTAGAAATGCCGCATGGTCAGAAAAAAATACCGCCAATAAATGGCTTGGGCTCTTCACACACTTAATCTCTTAATTGGTCAGTCAACTCAAATAATCCTTCAGGTACTACTTCAGTCTGATCATATAAAATACAAAACTTTTTTAATATTATTGTGAGACACGCACCAAATTAGCAACGAACAACATATCTCTGGCTCCATATCCCAGAGATAGTTACGATTAGCAAATTCATACTGATGATGACTACCTTGTAGTCGAAATACGTATTTATAAAATAAAAATAATTGTTCTACGAATTGGTGTAAAATCTGAAATTTAATTTCAAAAAACCTAGTGTTCTCTTTGATTATTTTAATAATCTTTATACTAATGGGCAAACTCATTCAGAGAAGATCCCGAAGGAGGTAAAGAACGTCTTAGATCGATAACATCACGCAATGGACAAGAAAATTTTCTTCTTATCCGAAAATTATCCGAAATGTACACGACAAACCAAAATGGCAACAAGTGGTCTTCAACGTCCTCTAGAGGATATGGAACTTATCATCATCAGCTGATGTAATTGCAAGAAAATAATTTCTTATGAACATGGGTCCGAAAATTCCGCATATATATAGAGATAACATTTTAGTTTCTTAATAAAAAAAAGGATTAAACGTTTAAGATTTTATTTAAGAGGAGTATTCTAAAAAATATAACAAAAAAATTTATGGGAAGTAGCGTTCAGCCAAGCTTTATTTACGAAAAAAAAAAAATTATCCTCTAATTATCAGGACATTACTCATCATTGGTAGAATGAAAAAGGGAGGAAACCTGGCAAGAAAAGAAGTTTTGACATGACCAACAGAACCGGACCTCTTCATTGAAAGTGGATCACATCTACAAAGAGTTCAAGGAAGAAATAGAAAACAATTATCTTCGAAGTAACCTTAACTCTTTGACAGCGAACCCCTAGGTTACAGCAGATATAGGATATTCGGTGCATCTCACCCGAATATATGAACCGTTGGGAGGACCTGATATTGCCAACGTATGAGAGAGGCGAATCTCGTCGGACTGAGATAGAAGAGGGAGCACAATGGACCATACGGTCGAAGTGCAATACTTTTTAGACCCCAAGATAAATCAATCAATCAACCTTAACTCGGATTTTCTCACGAGTTGCTTGATTAATTGTTAGCTCACAAACATGACCGGAAGTGAAGTTTAGAAGCAAAGTTTTTGTACCAGATTCCTCTATGTGTATCGAAATTGTAGTGTAGTTTTGAAAAATCGTCTTAAAATTGTCTAAAATATATTTTGTCTCACATTGTTTTATCAAAAGAATAAATTTATAATTATTACCTATTATGTATAACAGTTTAAAAACGATTTAAAATTCTATATGAATATATGCATGGTTGTAAAAGAAAATAGGACCAGCTATAATCATTTCTGGAGCACCAGCAAATTTACAATCGTTTTATATGTTACAATGAACCTTGTAATTTAAATGACTTTAGACATTTTGTATAAAGACAAAGAAAGAGTGGTTAAAAATTATAACAATTATGCAGTTTAAATATTATATTAAATATGATACACATTTATTTAGACATAAGAATTAAAAAAAATTTAATTGTAACTTTTTACTAAAGTAAAAAGTAAAAAGTCGAGTATTCATGTTTCATGTAATAAAATAAAATAAAACATTGTTATATCTTTGAACTTTTGGTTTTAATTCTGCTTCGACAAGAACGGAAGGTAAATTGGGACAAAAAAAACAACAAATGTAATAACTAATTGAAGTAAAAGTGGCCCAAATATGCTGTGTTTAGGTTAATCATTTTGCTTCCACACATGCATACATTTATTTTGCGCCATAGCTACACATTGAAAATTTCTTCGAGCCATCTGATATTTAAGATGAAATATTGCGGGAGCGGTTCGTTCAAATTTGGATCTTGTTGTTAGTTTCACGTGATCAGTCCAAGTAGCCTAGCTTGAAACTGGGAGGATATGGGTCCGAATCCCGACATCGGCAGTTTGTCAATTATAAAAAAAAGGGGCGGTTAATTGATTAAACTGTCGGTGTATGGACAAGAACGAAGTAACCAGCTATGCTTGAAAGTTTTCTACAGTTTCCTTCACAAACTCCAGATAAATATCGGCATAGTTCCTATCAGAGTTGGCTGCAGCCGCATATCCTACCAATTCCTAGTCTACTCACAAATTCCTTCCACTCCACTCACAACCTTAGGCATCACAATGGACCTTATGGTCGAAGTGTAGCCCATCTAGGGCAGCCTCAATAATCTATCTATCTCTATCTAGTTTCACGTATCATTTTCCGGCGTCGCAGCCATACAGAACCCGGGCGTTAGCGTTGAAAATTTTTTATTGGAGGTTAAGCGCAAAATTTTTTTATTTCCAAACTTATTAGTTAAATACACATTTGACTTTATTGATGCGGTTTATCATGTCTTCGGTATCTCCTCCATCGGTTGTCATTTTGCCGCCGAGATATTTAAACCTGCATACGTTCTCTATATAATTGTTTTTATTACACTTGATGCTGTCTTTGTTGATTCATTAGTTTTGTATTCTTGGCATTGATCTTTATTACAACCTACTTTTGTTTGCATGTGGCAGTTCTTCAAACAGGTCAGAAAAATTACAAACAAATCTTCTTTTGTTAATCTCTATTGAATTTCCTAGTAAACAGTCCAGTAGCAATAAAAAAATATCGGTAACAATAGACAACCTTGTCTTAATCGCGTCTCCACCTCTGATGAGATCGCATTGAAATGTTTGATTCGGCATTTGTAGTTTTCAAACAGTACACAAATAATATTAATGATGCACAAATTATTTTACTGCGTTCCAAATACTTCTTCTCGTAACGTATCAATTCCTGTCTCGAATTTAATAAAAAGCAGCAAATAAAGTGGAGGATTTAACTCTATGTAAAGGGTAGCGCATAAGTAACGTTAAGATTTATTTAATGAATGCGTATTTGTGCATCATTTGGTTTTAACTCGTGAACCAATTGAATCTTATATGGGAAAAAATGTAACGTATGTAACATATTTTTTGCAAAGACCGCCTAGACATCACCAACTGCTGAGAACGTCGCCTGGTGGCAGTTTCGGGGTTTTCTTCAATACATGCTTGCACCCGAGCAATGTTCACATCATTTCGAACTGCACGAGGTCTTCCAGCACGCGAAAGATCACAGGCAGCCCCATGTTGCCCGAAACGCTGAACCAATCGGTAAATTGTTGGAACATGAAAGAAATTTCGATATGAGCATTGTGTCTGAATAATCGAATGCTGACTTTCAGAATAACATTGAACAACTTTGGTTCTTTGTTCTGTCTTTCCCTCATAAATTTCCCAAGTTTCTCAAAGTTAATTCTGAAAAAAACAGCAAAAAAACAATAGCAGCATTTCCATTGGAGGAAATTCCCTAATACGTGAACAAAAAATTTATTCACTAATTAAATCATAACGTTGCTTATGCGCCACCCTATATTGTTTGAATATTATGCATAGTATACTGATTAGATCTATCGTTGATTTTCCGCTGAGAAATCCCTTTTGTTCTCGTCATACTTAAGGACAAGTTTACTTTCCCATCAAAAATTTCGAAGTATGGCTGAAGAAATTATTACCTTAGTAAGTAAAGGTTTTAGAAAAAAGTGTCCTAAACGGAAGAACACATTTTGTTTTGAGTTTTAGAGACTCTACATCTGACGAGCACAAACATGTACTTTTTGAACACTCGTTATATTGGAATTTTCAACTAATAAATAGTGTAATGAAAGTAAAACAATGATTAATTAAAGGAATAGCCTTGAATATCCTAAAATAAATCTTTTCTGGAACACATAATATTCAATAATCTGGATAAACAACTTTATGGTATTATAATAACCACTTATTGTAATTCCACAATATATAACAATTGGGTTAAAACATAGGATCGAGTTTATAGTATAGTACAACAGAATATCTATTTATGTCATCTATTTGAAATCTATTATGTTTAGTTTCGTTTTATTGTTGTGGTTTTGACAGAGTACTAAACCACATGACATTCAGCTGTCATATGTACAGTGTAAGTTCGACACACATACAGACACGGTGTTGCAAAATTAGGTTTCATAGATTTGGGAGGTGTTAATTAAGAATATCCTGTCAAGAATATCCTATCTTACCAGCCAAGTAGCCGCGCTCTTTAAGGCGTTCTTTCTACTTGGACCTGGGAGGTTATGGGTTCGAATCCCGACACCGGCAGTTTGTCAATAAAAAAATAATAATAATGGGGCGGTTGATGGACTAAACTGTCGGCGTATGGACTAGAAAGAAGTAACCGGCTATGCTTGTGCAGGTTTTCTGCAGTTTCCCTTCACGAACTCCCGATGAATATCGGCATAGTTCCATCAAAGTCGGCTGCCGCCGCACACCTACGAATTCCTTCTCTGCAGATGAATTCCTGATCCTCCACTGGCATCATAAAAATGTAAAGTAAAATTTAATAAAGGTTGAAAAATAATGATGTGGGTGGCCTCTGTTATAGACCGTTGTGTATCAAAAACGGAGATAAAACCCCATTATTATTATTACTATTAATATCCTGTCAAAGTTTGATCCTCTTTGTAGTTTTTGAGTAAAAAACTGGTAAAGTTATGATTTTTAAGATAAGTTAATCATAACGTTAAATGGGCTCGGCGGTAACCACATTAATATAAAAATATGTTTCTCGACCACCATAAATGTCAGGTTTTTAAAAATTATTGTCATAATAATTATCAAAGTCTATTTACCTTTAGCAAATTTCAAAACAATCCTGTTTCTGGTTTCTGAAATAATTTAATTTATAGATCGAAATAGTACTGAAGCTCTTTTGATTTTAGAAATAATTATTTATAAAAAAAAAATCATAATTAAATTATTATTAAAATAATTTTTTTTAATATTTTTAAAATTTTTTATTTAACAATAATTTTATTAATAATTAATTATTAATTTAAAAAATCTTTTATTATGGTTAGAGTTCGTGTATTTTGAGTTACTACTTTCTTAACAACCTTAAGCTCTTCAAAAGTGAACAGTGGTGTTTTTAATATAGTAAATAGTGTATACAAATATTCAAATACATTGTTCAAAACCCACCCTACGTAACAATATTGGTCCCAGGAAATGGCCATCAAAAGTATTCGTGAAAGAAAAATAAACCAACTGATAAATAATGACAAAGGTAAACAAATATACACTGGAAATTCTTCACGTTCATTTACCACTTATAGTAAGAATGCAACGTAGCCATATTAACTAATGCACTTTAAAAGCTTGCGAAATTATTAAATAGTTTAATCGTCTTTCAATTTTATTTGTGTTTTAAAACCAAATAGACTAGTCGTAATATTTATGGAGAATTTCTGATAACAGTTATTTCTAAAAATTCCAGCTGTTGCCTTTAATAATTCACATTATTATTTGTGTATACTTAGGCGTCACAATACAATACTAATGTATGTAAACTTTCATTAAGGTTACGTAAGACGTCGTAAAAAACTGTCACTTACTATATAGACATGATATTGAATTTTTTAATAAAATATTGATTCACAAAAATTAACTCAAAGGTGAAGTATGGAACCGTATACCAGCCCAAGTGGCCGAGCGGTCTAAGGCGTTATGTCTGCGCAGTATATCTACTTCGAAACTGTGAGGTTATGGGTTCGAACCCAGAAATCGGCAGATTGTCAATTATTAAGAAATAAAAAAAGGGGGCGGTTAATTGACAAAACTGTCGGCGTATGGACAAGAACGAAGTAACCGGCTATGATTGAGAAGATTTTCTGCAGTCTCCTTCACGAACCCCAGATGAATATCGGCATAGTTCCTATCATAGTCAGCTGCAGCCGCATATCCTACCAATTCCTTTCTATACACAAATATTCCTTTCACTCCACTCACATCCTCACATCCTTAGGCATCAAAATGGACCTTATGGTCGAAGTGTAGCCCGTCCAGGGCAATCCTCTACAATTTATCTATCTATCTATGGAATCGTGCACCTCTGGCCAAGTATGCTAACCGTAACACCACGGATGATTCTGAGGAATGAATCAATTTCTTCATATCATTGGCAGTAAAAAGTGTTTTTTTCTATTAACTTTTATTCTAAACATAATTTTTAACCAATTGGATTTGGCTCAAATTAACTATAAAAATTAAAAAACAAAGGATGCCGCTTTTGCTATCGACAGTACTTCTAGATACCCTAACTTTGATTAGTTCTATCATTTCGTTAAACTATGAAACATAGTTTTGTAAGATTCTGTATACAAATCTAAACATTTACATAAGTGTATCATTTTATTCTATAATATCAATACTTTCCTTTCTTGTTGTTCTATTTAAACTATTGGTTATTTTTATCCTTATATAATACAAGCTTTTTCCCAATGCTTCGCGTGCGATTTATTTGTGGATATGAAAAATATGTCTTAGAAATGTTACATTTATTATGCATTTTGAGTAGTAGTAACATATATATCAGGTTTAAGCTTCGTCATTTATTTCAGTTTAAAAAAGTTTTTCACTCGGAAGTTAAAAAAGGAGGATGGTTCTCAATTCGTCTGTATTTTTCATCTGTATGTGTGTTACCTCAGAACTCCGTCATTTATGAACGAATTTTGAATTTTTTGTTTTTGTTTTAAAGGGTTTGATTTCCCATTGGTCCCATTGTCATCAAATCGCATTCTGATGAGGGGATCACCGGGAAATCGAGGAAAATCCTCATTTTATATGTGATAACCGATTTCGGCGAAATTTTTTTTTTTTAAAGGGTATACTCATTCATAATGGGAAAAAAAAAATTTTTTTTAAACCCGACTTCAAAAAAAGCGTTTTTTAGAAGAGGCACTAATCATTTAACATATCTTTCTAGGGTACAGTAAATAAGCTTTTTTAGTTGCATATTTGGTAAGCTACATCTAGCTTATGATTATATAGAGAGATGGTAGATTGTAAAGGCTGCACTGGACGGGCTACACTTCGACCATAAGGTCCATTGTGATGCCTTAGGATGTGAGGATGTGAGTGGAGTGGAAGAAATTTGTGAGTAGACTGGAAATTGGTAGGATATGCGGCTGCAGCCGACTATGATAGGAACTATGCTAATATTCATCTGGAGTTCGTGAAGGGAACTGCAGAAAACCTTCTGAAGCATAGCCGGTTACTTCGTTCTTGTCTATACGCCGACAGTTTAGTCAATTAACCGCCCCTTTTTATACCCAGTATATTTGTAAATATACAAGGTATATTAAGTTTAGTCCCGACTTTGTAACGCTTGAAAATATTAATCCTTGACAAAAATGCTTCAAAAAGGTATTCATAAAATGGCCTAATTCGGCCATTTTCACATGTCCGTCCGTCCGTCCGTCCGTCTGTGAAGCCGATAACTCAAGAACGAAAAGAGATAACGAGCTGAAAATTTTTGTGTGTGTTCTAGAGCAAAAAAGTAAGGTCAAGTTCGTTAATGGGCAATATCGGAACATGTTTCCCCCCGCTAAGAGGGGGGAAATATCCGTCTTTGAAACCGTAAGAGATAGAAAAAAAATTTTGAGACAAAAAATCTTCTTCTTTTTAAAATAATCATCTTTTGTTTGAAAAATTTTTCCATAAACTCAATAGTTTTCTCATAATTTGTGCAGAAAGAGCAAATAAAAAGGGGGAATTACACATCTTTGAAACCGTAAGAGTCAGAAAAAAAATTTGTTAACAAAAAATCTACTTCTCTTTATAATAAACAACTTTTGTTTGAAACACTTTTTCATAAACTCAATAGTTTTCTCAAAATCTGGCCTCAAAGTTGAAAAAAATGATAAATACAATTGATAAGCGAATGAAGGCATGGTCTCCATGTACAAACGGGCACATGACAAACATAACATACATCAAATAGTGTTGTTATACCCAGTATATTTGTAAATATACAAGGTATATTAAGTTTAGTCCCGACTTTGTAACGCTTGAAAATATTAATCCTTGACAGAAATGCTTCAAAAAGGTATTCATAAAATGGCCTAATTCGGCCATTTTCACATGTCCGTCCGTCCGTCCGTCCGTCCGTCTGTGAAGCCGATAACTCAAGAACGAAAAGAGATAACGAGCTGAAAATTTTTGTGTGTGTTCTAGAGCAAAAAAGTAAGGTCAAGTTCGTTAATGGGCAATATCGGAACATGTTTCCCCCCGCTAAGAGGGGGGGAAATATCCGTCTTTGAAACCGTAAGAGATAGAAAAAAAATTTTGAGACAAAAAATCTTCTTCTTTTTAAAATAATCATCTTTTGTTTGAAAAATTTTTCCATAAACTCAATAGTTTTCTCATAATTTGTGCAGAAAGAGCAAATAAAAAGGGGGAATTACACATCTTTGAAACCGTAAGAGTCAGAAAAAAAATTTGTTAACAAAAAATCTTCTTCTTCTTATAATAAACAACTTTTGTTTGAAACACTTTTTCATAAACTCAATAGTTTTCTCAAAATCTGGCCTCAAAGTTGAAAAAAATGATAAATACAATTGATAAGCGAATGAAGGCATGGTCTCCATGTACAAACGGGCACATGACAAACATAACATACATCAAATAGTATTGTTATACCCAGTATATTTGTAAATATACAAGGTATATTAAGTTTAGTCCCGACTTTGTAACGCTTGAAAATATTAATCCTTGACAAAAATGCTTCAAAAAGGTATTCATAAAATGGCCTAATTCGGCCATTTTCACATGTCCGTCCGTCCGTCCGTCTGTGAAGCCGATAACTCAAGAACGAAAAGAGATAACGAGCTGAAAATTTTTGTGTGTGTTCTAGAGCAAAAAAGTAAGGTCAAGTTCGTTAATGGGCAATATCGGAACATGTTTCCCCCCGCTAAGAGGGGGGAAATATCCGTCTTTGAAACCGTAAGAGATAGAAAAAAAATTTTGAGACAAAAAATCTTCTTCTTTTTAAAATAATCATCTTTTGTTTGAAAAATTTTTCCATAAACTCAATAGTTTTCTCATAATTTGTGCAGAAAGAGCAAATAACAAGTAATGTAACAACTAACTGAGTTAATTGTTTGAATACCCAGTATATACTGAGTTGTATATCAATGTTTGAATTGTGAATATTTCTGCCTATTCAATGTTTATAAAATATGAATTATTTGTAAATGTTTGTTTTGTGTTAATAATTTTTCTTGAGACTGTAAAAATGTTCTTGCATTTAAAAAAATTTATATTAATGTTCTTGCGATTTTTATATATTTAAATATTGAGTTATATAATTGAGTAAATCAACGCGACCCGGCTGTTAACGCAAAGCGTTGTTTAAAACGAGCCGTTAGGCGACGCGAAAAGTTAGTCAACGCGAAGCTTTAGTAAATCAACGGAAAGCGTTGGTAAACGTAAAGCGTTGGTAAACGCAAAGCGCTAACCGCGAAACGTAAGCTAAAGCGATCCGTAAGTCAGTCAACGCGAAGCGTTGGTTAATGAGAAGCGTTAGTTATTCAAAGCGAAGCATCGGTGATTGGCGAAGCTTGACGTCACGCGAATGTTAATCAACGCAGAGCGGTAACCAACGCAGATCGTCAGATTAAGCGAGCCGTAAATCAGCCAACGCGAAGCGTTGGTCAATGAGAAGCGCTAGTCAATAGGAAGCGTTAGGTCAACGCAAAGTGTTAGTTAATCAACGCAAAGCGTTTACAAACGCCAAACGTAGGCTTAAACAAACTGTAAATCTGCCAACGCGAAGCGTTGGTTAATGAGAAGCATTAGTTATTCGAAGCGAAGCGTTCAAGATTTGCGAAGCGTGATTTCACGCGAATCATTAAACAACGCAAAGCGTTAACCAAGGCGAACCGTAAGCTTAAGCGACCCGTAAATCAGCCAACGCGACGCGTTGGCGCAATGGGAAGCGTTTGTCAATAGGAAGCGTTAGGTCAACGCGAAGCGTTGGTAAACGCGAAGCGTTTACCGACGCGAAATGAAAGCTAAAGCGAAACGTAAGTCAGCCAACGCGAAGCGTTGGTCAATGAAAAGCGTTAGTCTATAGGAAGTGTTAGTTTAACTCGAAACGTAAGCTGAAGTGAACCGTAAATCAGCCAACGCGAAGCGTTGGCCAATGAGAAGCGTTAGTTATCCAAAGCGAAGCGTCAGTGTTCGGAATCGTTAATCAACGAAAAGCTTGAACCAACGCAAAACGTAATCTTAAGCTAGCCAAAAGTTAGCCAACGCGAAGCGTTAGCATAACGTTGGTTAACGCAAGGCGTTTACCAAAGTGACCCGTAAGATTAAGCGAGCAGTAAATCAGCCAACGCGAAGCGTTGGTCAATGAGAAGCGCTAGTGAATAGGAAGCGTTAGGTCAACGCAAAGTGTTAGTTAATCAACGCAAAGCGTTTACAAACGACAAACGTAAGCTAAAACAAACTGTAAATCTGCCAACGCGAAGCGTTGGTTAATGAGAAGCATTAGTTATTCAAAGCGAAGCGTCCGTGATTTGCGATGCATGATTTCACGCGAATCATTAAACAACGCAAAGCGTTAACCAAGGCGAACCGTAAGATTAAGCGACCCGTAAACCAGCCAACGCGATGCGTTGGCTCAATGGGAAGCGTTAGTCAATATGAAGCGTTAGATCAACGCGAAGCGTTGGTAAACGCAAAGCGTTAGATCAACGCGAAGCGTTGGTAAACGCAAAGCGTTTACCGACGCGAAACGAAAGCTAAAGCGAACCGTAAGTCAGCCAACGCAAAGCGTTGCTTAATGAAAAACGTAAGTTATTCAAAGCGAAGCGTTGGTGTTTCGCGAAGCGTGTATTCATTCAAATCGTTAAACAACGCAAAGCGTTAATCAACGGGAACCCGGAGCTTGTTAAAGACAAAGCGTTTAACAACGCGAAACGAAAGATAAAGCGAACTGTAAGTCAGCCAACGCGAAGCGTTGGTTAATGAGAAGCGTTAGTTATTCAAAGCGAAGCGTCGGTGATTCACGAAGCGTGATTTCACGCGAATTTTTAAACAACGCAAAGCGTAAACCAACGCGAACTGTAAGCTTAAGCGAGGTGTATGTCAGCCAACGCGAAGCGTTGGTCAATGAGAGGCGTTAATCAATAGGAAGTTTTGACAACGCGAAACGTAAGCAAAAGCGATCAGATGGTCAGCGAAACGAAAGCTAAAGCGAACCGTAAATCAGCCAACGCGAAACGTTGGCCAATGAAAAGCGTTAGTTATGCAAAGCGAAGTGCCAGTGATATCGCGAAGCGTGATTCAACTCGAATCGGTAACCAACGAAAAGCGTGAACCAACTCGAAACGTAAGCTAAAGCGAACTATAAGTCAGCCAACGCAAAGCGTTAGTAAATCAACCCATTGCCTTGGTAAACGCAAAGCGTTAACCGTCGCATCACGCAAGCTAAAGCGAACCGTTAGTCACCCAACGCGAAGCGTTGGTCAATAGGAAGCGTTAGGTCAACACGAAGCGTTAGTTAATGAATGCGAAGCGTCAGTGATTCAACGCGAAGCGTGATTTCACGCGTAGCGTCAATCACCACGAAGCACTAGTTAACGCGAAGCGTAGGCAACTCAACGCTAAGTTGTTAAGCTAAGCGACGTTAGTTATCCAACGTTAGTTGACGCGACGTTAGTTATATATATATATATATATATATATATATATATATTTGCGTTATATATATATATATATATTTATATATATATATAAATATATATATGTATATATATATATATATAAATATATGTATATATATATATAAATATACACATATATATATGTATATGTATATGTATATTTATATATATATACATATATATATATATATATATATATATATATATATATATATATATATATATATATATATATATATATATATATATATATATATATATATATATATATATGTATATATATATATATATATATGTATATATATATATATATAAACTATGTATATATATATAAATACATATATATATATATATATATATATTTATATATATATATATATCTATATAAATTTTTTTGATGATTTTTGATAGGATCGATGGACCTTTGAATAAAATTTTTGCAAAATTTTGACATCTGTACGAGACCAACTACTTCTTTGAAAAGGAAAATCACTTAATCCTTGACCTTATGGTTAAAAAAACTGAAATAAACATAAAAACAATACTATTTGATGTATGTTATGTTTGTCATGTGCCCGTTTGTACATGGAGACCATGCCTTCATTCGCTTATCAATTGTATTTATCATTTTTTTCAACTTTGAGGCCAGATTTTGAGAAAACTATTGAGTTTATGAAAAAGTGTTTCAAACAAAAGTTGTTTATTATAAAGAGAAGAAGATTTTTTGTTAACAAATTTTTTTTCTGACTCTTACGGTTTCAAAGATGTGTAATTCCCCCTTTTTATTTGCTCTTTCTGCACAAATTATGAGAAAACTATTGAGTTTATGGAAAAATTTTTCAAACAAAAGATGATTATTTTAAAAAGAAGAAGATTTTTTGTCTCAAAATTTTTTTTCTATCTCTTACGGTTTCAAAGACGGATATTTCCCCCCCTCTTAGCGGGGGGAAACATGTTCCGATATTGCCCATTAACGAACTTGATCTTACTTTTTTGCTCTAGAACACACACAAAAATTTTCAGCTCGTTATCTCTTTTCGTTCTTGAGTTATCGGCTTCACAGACGGACGGACGGACGGACGGACATGTGAAAATGGCCGAATTAGGCCATTTTATGAATACCTTTTTGAAGCATTTTTGTCAAGGATTAATATTTTCAAGCGTTACAAAGTCGGGACTAAACTTAATAACTTAATATACCTTGTATATTTACAAATATACTGGGTATAACAATACTATTTGATGTATGTTATGTTTGTCATGTGCCCGTTTGTACATGGAGACCATGCCTTCATTCGCTTATCAATTGTATTTATCATTTTTTTCAACTTTGAGGCCAGATTTTGAGAAAACTATTGAGTTTATGAAAAAGTGTTTCAAACAAAAGTTGTTTATTATAAAGAGAAGAAGATTTTTTGTTAACAAATTTTTTTTCTGACTCTTACGGTTTCAAAGATGTGTAATTCCCCCTTTTTATTTGCTCTTTCTGCACAAATTATGAGAAAACTATTGAGTTTATGGAAAAATTTTTCAAACAAAAGATGATTATTTTAAAAAGAAGAAGATTTTTTGTCTCAAAATTTTTTTTCTATCTCTTACGGTTTCAAAGACGGATATTTCCCCCCTCTTAGCGGGGGGAAACATGTTCCGATATTGCCCATTAACGAACTTGACCTTACTTTTTTGCTCTAGAACACACACAAAAATTTTCAGCTCGTTATCTCTTTTCGTTCTTGAGTTATCGGCTTCACAGACGGACGGACGGACGGACGGACATGTGAAAATGGCCGAATTAGGCCATTTTATGAATACCTTTTTGAAGCATTTTTGTCAAGGATTAATATTTTCAAGCGTTACAAAGTCGGGACTAAACTTAATATACCTTGTATATTTACAAATATACTGGGTATAAAAAGGGGGAATTACACATCTTTGAAACCGTAAGAGTCAGAAAAAAAATTTGTTAACAAAAAATCTACTTCTCTTTATAATAAACAACTTTTGTTTGAAACACTTTTTCATAAACTCAATAGTTTTCTCAAAATCTGGCCTCAAAGTTGAAAAAAATGATAAATACAATTGATAAGCGAATGAAGGCATGGTCTCCATGTACAAACGGGCACATGACAAACATAACATACATCAAATAGTATTGTTTTTATGTTTATTTCAGTTTTTTTAACCATAAGGTCAAGGATTAAGTGATTTTCCTTTTCAAAGAAGTAGTTGGTCTCGTACAGATGTCAAAATTTTGCAAAAATTTTATTCAAAGGTCCATCGATCCTATCAAAAATCATCAAAAAAATTTATATAGATATATATATATATATAAATATATATATATATATATATGTATTTATATATATATACATATGTTTATATATATATATATACATATATATATATATATATATATATATATATGTATATATATATAAATATATATATATATAAATATACATATACATATACATATACATATATATATATGTGTATATTTATATATATATATACATATATTTATATATATATATATATACATATATATATTTATATATATATAAATATATATATATATATATATATATATATATAACGCTAATATATATATATATACATATATATATATATATATATATATATATATATATATATATATATATGTATATATATTAGCGTTGGATAACTAACGTCGCTTAGCTTAACAACTTAGCGTTGAGTTGCCTACGCTTCGCGTTAACTAGTGCTTCGTGTTGATTGACGCTACGCGTGAAATCACGCTTCGCGTTGAATCACTGACGCTTCGCATTCATTAACTAACGCTTCGTGTTGACCTAACGCTTCCTATTGACCAACGCTTCGCGTTGGGTGACTAACGGTTCGCTTTAGCTTGCGTGATGCGACGGTTAACGCTTTGCGTTTACCAAGGCAATGGGTTGATTTACTAACGCTTTGCGTTGGCTGACTTATAGTTCACTTTAGCTTACGTTTCGAGTTGGTTCACGCTTTTCGTTGGTTACCGATTCGAGTTGAATCACGCTTCGCGATATCACTGGCGCTTCGCTTTGCATAACTAACGCTTTTCATTGGCCAACGTTTCACGTTGGCTGATTTACGGTTCGCTTTAGCTTTCGTTTCGCTGACCATCTGATCGCTTTTGCTTACGTTTCGCGTTGTCAAAACTTCCTATTGATTAACGCTTCTCATTGACCAACGCTTCGCGTTGGCTGACATACACCTCGCTTAAGCTTACAGTTCGCGTTGGTTTACGCTTTGCGTTGTTTAACAATTCGCGTGAAATCACGCTTCGTGAATCACCGACGCTTCGCTTTGAATAACTAACGCTTCTCATTAACCAACGCTTCGCGTTGGCTGACTTACGGTTCGCTTTATCTTTCGTTTCGCGTTGTTAAACGCTTTGTCTTTAACAAGCTCCGGGTTCCCGTTGATTAACGCATTGCGTTGTTTAACGATTAGCGTGAAATGACGCTAATCACCGACACTTTGCTTTGATTAACTAACGCTTCGCATTAACCAACGCTTCGCGTTGGCTGACTTACGGTTTGTTTTAGCTTACATCTCGTGTTTGTAAACGCTTTGCGTTTACCAACGCTTTGCGTTGATTAGCTAATGCTTTGCGTTGACATAACGCTTCCTATTCACTAGCGCTTCTCATTGACCAACGCTTCGCGTTGGCTGACTTACGCCTCGCTTTATTTTACGGGTCACATTGGTAAACGCCTTGCGTTAACCAACGCTTTGCTAACGCTTCGCGTTGGCTATTTACTAACGCTTCGCGTTGGCTAACTTTTGGCTAGCTTATGATTACGTTTTGCGTTGGTTCAAGCTTGTCGTTGATTAACGATTCCGAACACTGACGCTTAGCTTTGGATAACTAACGCTTCTCATTGGCCAACGCTTCGCGTTGGCTGACTTACGGTTCACTTTAGCTTACGTTTCGAGTTAACCTAACACTTCATATAGACTAACGCTTTTCATTGACCAACGCTTCGCGTTGGCTGACTTACGGTTCGCTTTAGCTTTCGTTTCGCGTCGGTAAACGCTTTGCGTTGATTAACATAGCCGCTTCGCGAATCACCGGCGCTTCGCTTTGACATCTAACGCTTCTCATTAACCAACGCTTCGCGTTGGCTGACCTACAGTTCACTTTAGCTTACGTTTCATGTTGGTTAGCTCTTTGCGTTTAACAACGCTTCGCGTTGACCTTACACTTCCTATTGACTAACGCTTCTAATTGACCAACGCTTCGCGTTGGCTAACTTAAGGCACGCTTAAGGTTACGCTTTGTGATGGTTAACGCTTTGCGTTGTTTAATGATTCGCGTGAAATCACGCTTCGCGAATCATGGACGCTTCGGATTTGAATAACTAACGCTTCTCATTAACCAACGCTTCGCGTTGGCCGACTAACGGTTTATTTTAGCTTACGTTTCGCGTCGGCTAACTCTTCACGTTGTATAACTCAAGCGTGCGTTCGCTTCGCGTTAACTATCGTTACGATTTGACTAATTTTTCACGCTTACTTTAATCATTAACGATTCGCGTGAAATCACGCTTCGCGTTGAATCAGCGACGATTCGTTGTCACGTAGTTCACGGCTTTGTGTTGACCTAACGCTTCCTATTGACAAGTGCTTCTCATTGACCAACACTTCGCGTTGGCTGACTTACGGCTCGCTTAATCTTACAGTTCGCGTAATGGTTAACGCTTTGCGTTGATTAACGATTCGCGTGAAATCACGCTTCGCGGATCACCGATGCTTCGCTTTGAATAACTAACGCTTTTCATTGACAAACGCTTCGCGTTATCTGACAAACGGCTAGCTTAAGCTTACGGTTCGCGTTGGTAAACGCTTTGCGTTGTTTAACGATTTGAATGAATACACGCTTCGCGAAACACCAACGCTTCGCTTTGAATAACTTACGTTTCTCATTAAGCAACGCTTTGCGTTGGCTGTACGGTTCGCTTTAGCTTTCGTTTCGCGTCGGTAAACGCTTTGCGTTTACCAACGCTTCGCGTTGATCTAACGCTTCATATTGACTAACGCTTCCCATTGCGCCAACGCGTCGCGTTGGCTGGTTTACGGGTCGCTTAATCTTACGGTTCGCCTTGGTTAACGCTTTGCGTTGTTTAATGATTCGCTTGAAATCATGCATCGCAAATCACGGACGCTTCGCTTTGAATAACTAATGCTTCTCATTAACCAACGCTTCGCGTTGGCAGATTTACAGTTTGTTTTAGCTTACGTTTGTCGTTTGTAAACGCTTTGCGTTGATTAACTAACACTTTGCGTTGACCTAACGCTTCCTATTGCCTAGCGCTTCTCACTGACCAACGCTTCGCGTTGGCTGATTTACGGCTCGCTTAATCTTACGGGTCACTTTGGTAAACGCCTTGCGTTAACCAACGTTATGCTAACGCTTCGCGTTGGCTAACTTTTGGCTAGCTTAAGATTACGTTTTGCGTTGGTTCAAGCTTTTCGTTGATTAACGATTCCGAACACTGACGCTTCGCTTTGGATAACTAACGCTTCTCATTGGCCAACGCTTCGCGTTGGCTGATTTACGGTTCACTTCAGCTTACGTTTCGAGTTAAACTAACACTTCCTATAGACTAACGCTTTTCATTGACCAACGCTTCGCGTTGGCTGACTTACGTTTCGCTTTAGCTTTCATTTCGCGTCGGTAAACGCTTCGCGTTGACCTAACGCTTCCTATTGACAAACGCTTCCCATTGCGCCAACGCGTCGCGTTGGCTGATTTACGGGTCGCTTAAGCTTACGGTCCGCCTTGGTTAACGCTTTGCGTTGGTTAATGATTCGCGTGAAATCACGCTTCGCAAATCACGAACGCTTCGCTTCGAATAACTAATGCTTCTCATTAACCAACGCTTCGCGTTGGCAGATTTACAGTTTGTTTAAGCCTACGTTTGGCGTTTGTAAACGCTTTGCGTTGATTAACTAACACTTTGCGTTGACCTAACGCTTCCTATTGACTAGCGCTTCTCATTGACCAACGCTTCGCGTTGGCTGATTTACGGCTCGCTTAATCTGACGGTCTGCGTTGGTTACCGCTCTGCGTTGATTAACGTTCGCGTGACGTCAAGCTTCGCCAATCACCGATGCTTCGCTTTGAATAACTAACGCTTCTCATTAACCAACGCTTCGCGTTGACTGACTTACGGATCGCTTTAGCTTACGTTTCGCGGTTAGCGCTTTGCGTTTACCAACGCTTTACGTTTACCAACGCTTTCCGTTGATTTACTAAAGCTTCGCGTTGACTAACTTTTCGCGTCGCCTAACGGCTCGTTTTAAACAACGCTTTGCGTTAACAGCCGCGTCGCGTTGATTTACTCAATTATATAACTCAATATTTAAATATAAAAAAATCGCAAGAACATTAATATAAATTTTTTTAAATGCAAGAACATTTTTACAGTCTCAAGAAAAATTATTAACACAAAACAAACATTTACAAATAATTCATATTTTATAAACATTGAATAGGCAGAAATATTCACAATTCAAACATTGATATACAACTCAGTATATACTGGGTATTCAAACAATTAACTCAGTTAGTTGTTACATTACTTGTTTTTATATATTTATAATTAACTGCCGATGTCGGGATTCGAACCCATAACCTCCCAGTTTCCAAGTACTGCATACTGCGCAGACATGACGCCTTAGACCGCTCGGCTACTTGGCTGGCTATGATTGTATAACTCATCGTTGTATCTGAACAAAATCATTGAAATAAATAGAGAAAAAACCACCCAAAAACCTTTTTATGTAAGTTATTGTCCTCTTATGCCGTGGTACAACCAATACTGAGTGTCAGCATTTTCGTGTCGGCAACACTGATTATAATTTTTAAACCTGAATGGTTTTTATATTTGGTATTATTTATGGTTTTTAAAGTGATCTATCAAGTTAAGTTAAATAAAATCTTGTATAAAACAGTATATTAAAATATGATGTGCACATCGTCCTTTTTTATGCACAATTTACAGTTGTGTGGCATAATATGAGAAAGAAAATCAAAGAAATATGGACACCGGCCACGGTTTGAACCTAACTGAACCATGTAATTCCTATGTTTCATTTGTATGTTAAGAAAATACATTTGTATCCGATTTACCGAAATTGTACTTACGCATTTGTCAAATGCGTTTGTATCTGCGAAACAAAGCATATTTATAAAAATACCAAGAAAGCTTATATGTAAAAAATCTTTCTTCTAGCAAAGATTGATGATGTTGTTTGCCTTTGGAGATTATGCTTTAGTGATACAAAACTTATTATGAAATATGAATATTATCTTACCACTGTCGAAATTATCGGGTTAAAACAAACACACAAACCGCCAAAAATGGGTTTCCCAGAAGTAATTAATAATGGTATTTCATTAATATGTATTTATATATATAGAGTCTGCTTTCGATGCATTTCTATTAGGGAATCAATGTTAAATAAATAAATAAAATATTTACTATAAAACCATACATCCATACACATTCTTACAAACATCTGGGCGGCTTGTGTTATGATGATGGTTGGATGTCATTTAAGAGATTTCTATGTTTAACTACATAGAACCTCTACTATTTTTATTTCATTATGATGCATTGTGTAGTTATATAGTAAATAATATTTAACATTGATTCTCTATTGCCAAAGCTGTCCGAAACAGGCGATATATATATATATATATATATATATATATATATATATATATATATATATATATATATATATATATATATATATATATATAAATATATATTTATATATATCCATATATATTTATATATATGGATATATATATTATATATATATATATATATATATATATATATATGACGTCAATAACCAAAATTTGCTAGCTTTGCAATTAGTATAATATAATCAAATCAAATGCATCATCAATACAAAATAGATTCATTAGAAATCTCATTAGAATCTTTATTTTGCGACTTTATATTAAGTTAATTAGGCGAAATAATATTAGTGTAACAATAATTACATACTAATAATGCAATTTTCAATAAATATTATCTTCAACAAAAAAAAGCCATTTGTAAAAATTTGATTAATTCCATAATCAAGTTATCTTATCAATCACCGAATCATTGTAAAACTGATAATATAATTGGATTCTGGTTTTGGTATCAAGTTTACGGATTTGAACAAAATCAAATGGTCTGGTGGCTGAAACCCCTGCTAGATCCTGTACCGAATATATGCCGTTCCTATTTTGGTATACGACAATACATATGGACGTAAAACATAAAATGCACAATCTCTTTAATCGTATTTGCATCACCATATAAATTAACGAGAAATACATTTTCATTTATCATTAAAATAAATAAATAAAATGTGTAATGACGTAGTCCAACTGTCATATTGACAAACATATGTTGTTATTGCAACTCGTAAAAACAATGAATGTAAAATAAAACTATAATAAAAATATATATATATATATATATATATATATATATATATATATATATATATATATATATATATATATATATATATATATATATATATATATATTTATTTATTGCCACATATTTACGTTTTGTCTTGAATCATTACATTCGTTCTATATTGGTACATTTTTTACACATATATAAATACATATGTCCTAGGTGGGCGCAGACGACCTAGGTGGGAGGTGGGCACAGACGGCTCTCCGGAGCCGAACAACTATCCATAAGCTGTGTGAGAGTAAGTAAAAAAGGTATGTTTTGAAGTAAGACAGAACGAAGTTTCAATACAGATTGCCTACCGATTATTGCCCAATAATTTATTCAATCAATTTAGAAATAGTTTTATAAAATATTTATTATTTAAGAAATATCTTTAACAATATGGAGAGATACACCAAAAAACATAATAATAATAATAACAATAACTTAATAATAACAACAATAATGATGATAGCAATAACAATAATAACAACAACAACAACAACTATATGTATTCCCACTTTATGTAAAATTTAACCATTTAGAAATTAGTAACAAATTACCAACCCCCAACCCCACCCAGCTTTATCATTGGCATCTTTATTGTATTCAGTGTCATCAAATTCCCATGACACTATACCCCCTACTAAGAAAAAACAATTAAATCAAGTAAATAATTGTTTATTAGTTCTCCGATATGAATTGTTTAGGCAAATTATTCGGAATTTCCAAAAATCTAATTCTAAAATCTAAACTAAAGCTAAATCATCAAAAAATTTACAAGCGGTTTACAATTGTCAAGCGGTAAATGTAAAAGATCAAAAGATTTATATTTAATAATTTATATAACATTTATATTGTATTCATACCCAAATATATTAAAAAGGTACATTTTATGTATATACATTTTTAAAATAATAATAATTGGTATTTACTCTATCCTGTATCTACTCTATCTCTCTTCCTACCTCTCACTCACAGCTGAGTGCAGTTAAAGTTTGCCCATCTATGTCCTAGATGCCTGCTACAACTTAACCTGATCTATAAACAATTTCTTTAAGATTAATCTCTCATGGTTACAAAAATATCTTTAGAATATCAAGAATCATCTACTGTGCCGTTATATGATACAATAACTACTTACAAATTGTGACACAGTACACTAGAACATGAATATGTAATACATGAATATATATATATATATATATATATATATATATATATATATATATATATATATATATATATATATATATACATATACATAAATATGTATTGTTCAAATTTTTAAGGCGACATAAAATCACTTTTCGACAGATTAAGTTAGTTTATAAGATAACGTTTTCTTATAAATCCCGAAGTTTCAAAGTTTGACCGTTTTAAACGCGAGATTATTAATAACAAAGTACCTAATAATACTCTCTCATTATCTCTTATTAGACGCATGTTAAACTTTATGGCCGCCCAACTATTATCTGTTGTATTAAAAAAAATACTCGACAGAATAAAAAAAATTGAAGAGATAGAAAAAAAATTTGCTAAGAAAAAATCTTCTTTTTAAAATAAACAAGTTTTGTTTGAAAAAATTTTCATAATCTCAATAGTTTTCTCATAATTTGTGATTATATGTTCATCGGAAAGAATTGTTAACATTTCGAATACGCAGAATTGTTAACAATTTAATCATTGATATAAAACTCAGTCGAACATTGAATCTCCTCCTTCTTTTTTTGGAGTAGGTTAAAATTTGTGTTGATTTTGTCTTCTCCACAGAAACTCAAATTCTATAAGATATAAGATAAAGTTATTTTTAATTTTGACATGACAATTTTGATTGTCACTTCCATAGTAACTATAAACTATAATTGTTATATGTCGTTCTATTTTGGTTTTTAATAAATTTAATTTTTGCAAATATTAAAGTCATATCAGATATTATATTTCATTTTGATCACACTAAAATTATGACCGCTAGAGAGTGATTTATGTATTCTAAGGAAATTCGCTAAGTTGACGCAGCTCCTGTGTAACGAATTTTTTTAACATCTAGTAGGTAGGATCGATGGACATTTGAAGAAATTTTTACGAAATTCCAACATTGGTACAAAAACAATAGCTGCATTCCTTTGGAAGAAATTCGCTAAAAACTACGACAGAAAGCTAAATACATTTTAAATACATTTTTTTTTAAATCGCGTTTTAACTTTTTGTTTTCGAAATATAATAATTTCAAATTTTTTTCTCTTTCAAAATTACATTAATTTGTATATAAATATATCATATTATAGAAATGTGAGTATATATGTGTGTATGTATTTTTTCTATAATAAAAGCAAACCGGTTTTTTGTCCTGATTATATAAGTCAATGAACTACCTTAAGTATATTTTATTAGAATCCTCCGGAGATCACTATAGCAACAAATCTGGGATCATCTGTGTGATTATTTTAGAAATGAAAATGATGAATGGGCTTAATGTACAGGGATGGCAAGAAATAACTCGTGAGAAGAGAGAGAAAATGTATTTTTACATGTAACATTTACGTGCTTTTAAATGTTTTCACTATAATATAAAGAATTAGTACTGTACCTTATACCGGAAGTAGTAGGTACTTTATTAAGACACTAAACTGATGTCAACAACTGGTTGCGACATGTTCAATAGCGAAATAGTCTCAAAGAGTGCTTGAAAATCTAAATTTGGTTTGTTAAACCAAATAAATTCCTTAAGAAATTAAGAAAATACATAAATGGTAGAGACTGCTCTGGGCGGGCTACACTTCCACCATAAGGTCCATTGTGATGCCTAAGGATGTGAGGATGTGAGTGGAGTGGAAGGAGTTTTTGTGTATAGACTAGGAATTGGTAGGATATGAGGTTGCAGCCGACTATGGTAAGAACTATGCCGATATTCATCTGGAGTTCGTAAAGGAATTTGCAGAAAACCTTCTCAAGCATAGCCGGTTACGTCGTTCTTGTCCATGCACCGACAGTTTAGTCAATTAACCGTTCTTTTTTTTTCGGGATTGTCGGGATTTGAACCCATAACTTCCCAGTTTCCAAGTAGACATACTGCGCAGTCATAACGCTTTAGACCGCTCGGCCACTTGGGTTGGTACACGGATCCATACCTGGCCTTTAGTTAATTTTTGTGAATCAATATTTTAATAAAAATTCAATGGCATGTCTATATAGTAAATGCCAGTTTTTTCATAGGCCGTCTTACGTAATATTAATGAATGTTGACATTAGTATTGTATTCTGACGCCTAATTATACACAAATAAAAATGTGAATTATTAAAGACAACCCTAGAATTTTTAGAAAAAACTGTTGTCAAAAACTGTTTAAGGGACATTTGGCCTTCTCACTTACAGTGCTATTACTACAGGAAATAACAGAAGTGATTTGATAAATATTACGACTAGTCTATTTGGTTTTAAAACACAAATAAAATTGAAAGACGATTATATTATTTAATAATTTTGCAAGCTTTTAAAGTGCTTTAGTTAACATATACCTACGTTGCATTCTTACTATAAGTGGTAAGTTAATGAATTTCCAGTGTATATTTGTTTATCAATTATGTGACTCATTGTGTAGTATAAAAATGCACACATTCTAATGAATTATTTAATTGAACGTTACTGTAACATGTCATTAGCTTTTATTTAAATCAAACATATTTATTATAATAATTGTTAATTGATAATGTTAATACCAATTTTAATTATGTATTTAAATATAAAATAATATTAAAATAAAATAAAATAAATAATAAATGATTGTAATTATAAAACATAATTAATTATTTTAAAATACTGTTTGAGTCAATTATAAAATCATTATATACACTTGGTTTACATTATTTATTATTAAACTATATAGTACACACATATGTGTCTACACTATATGAATACATGTATCATCCATATGTGATGACCGTTTATATTATCTATCCTTCGTATCTAATATAAATAATTATAATCAAAATGTCACGTTACACGTTACATTTAGTTTTACATTTTAGTTTTACATTAAACAAGTCTAGTTACACGTTAACGTACCAGTCCAAGTGGCCGAGCGGTCTAAGGCGTTATGTCAGCGCAGTATGTCTACTTGGAAACTGGGAAGTTATGGGTTCGAATCCCGACATCGGCAGTTTGTATATTATTAAGAAAAAAAAAGAGCGGTTAATTGACTAAACTGTCAGTGTATGGACAAGAACGAAGTAACCGGCTATGCTTGAGAAGGTTTTCTGCAGTTCTCTTCACGAACTCCAGATGAATATCGGCATAGTTCCTATCAGAGACGACTGCAGCCGCATATCCTACCAATTCCTAGTCTATACACAAAAAATTCCTTCCACTCCATTTACATTCTCACATCCTTAGGCATCACAATATGGACCTTTCGGTCAAAGTGTAGTCCGTCCATGGCAGGCTCTACAATCTATCTATCTATCTACACGTTAACGTTAAAAAATTGTCGCGGTATCTTGAGTCTCGTTATTCCTCAAAGGAGCGCTGCTCGAACCTGCAACAGATTCCGATACTCGACAAAAACAAAAAAAATATATTAGTAAATGGTTTTACTAAATATTTTCTAATTGGAATGACACGCACAATTTTTTTAAAGAAAAGGAGAAAAAAAAATTACATTAAACAAAAGTTTTTACGAAACAAAAAAAAAAACCTCATTTGATTGCTTTTCAAAAAAAATGAGAATTCAATTTCTTTTTCCACAATTTTTTTAACACAATGTCAATTTTCAAACTTTGAACTACTAGTACAAATGCCAACTTTAACTTAATCTGAATCGAACAATAGTTAATTATATACTTTTAACCGAATCAAACATCAGTCGATTTTAAACTGATTTGATTAGCGCTGATCGTGGCTCTTTTTAGTTTATCAACAACCATGGGCGCATTCGGATGTTTCAACTATTTATAAAATTAATTAAAACTTATAATACTTCTCCGAGGCTTGAACCCGAATGATACCCCTCTTGCTTGATATTTAAGTGTCCACTCAACAGACACGGCCACCGCTAAGTCAAATTTCTACACAAATTTTATGATACATAGATTATTCATAAAACGCGTGTTCCGTTTACTCAATCTTGTTTATACAAAAATTATACAACAAAATTTATTTTTGCTAGTATTTGCTTTTGAACAAAATCATACTTGATTTTTTTATTTAAATTATATCTAATAATTTTTCTCAATTTTGATTTTAAAAAAAGAAAAACTTTAAATCAAAAACATCTATTAATCTCTTTTCAATTTTCGACTAAAAAAAAACTTTGTTTAAGAAAAAAAATAAATCGAACAAGATAATTTTCTTTTTGTACTTAGAAAAAAAAACTCTTTTTTCTAAGGAGAAAAATATTGTTTTCTTAAATATTTTTCGTAATATTTTACTTAATATTTTTCGTAATATAATTAGATCATGTGTTGGATTCAGTAAAATTATTCTCAATAATTTTCAATACAACAAAATATTTAAAATATATATACTTAAAAATTATACGGTTTTTTTATGCTTATGGGTCAAATTTAGTGCTTGGAAATTTCATTCACTTCTAATAGTCGTATACATTGAAAATTATGAAAATGAATACAATCTGATGGCAAATAATTTGGTATTATCTAGATGAACTCGATAATATTCCCTTAAAATGGAAATTGGTTCGAAGCGTTTAGAAATATTATGGAAAGTGGAAGCGTTGGAAAATTTAAATAATCATTTTTAATATTACAAAAAGAAAACAAAAACTTTTAAATCAATGGGAGGTATGGGTAAAACTTACAGATAGATAGATAGATTGTACTACTTCGACCTACTTCGGCTACTTCGACCATAAGGTCCATTGTGAGGATGTGAGGATGTGAGTAGAGTGGCAGGAACTTTTGTGTATAGACTAGGAATTGGTATAATAATATGCCGATATTCATCTGGAGTTCGTGAAGGAAACTGCAGAAAACCTTCTCAAGCATAGCCGGTTACTTCGTTCTTGCCCATACGCCGACAGTGTAGTCAATTACCGCCCCCTTTTTTTTTTTAATAATTGACAAATTGATGTCGAGATTCGAACCCGCAATCTCCCAGTTTCCAAGTAGGCATACTGCGCAAACATAACGCCTTAGGCCGCTCGACCACTTGGGCTGGTTTGGTAAAACTTAAATGTGGAAGCTAACTTTATTTCTGTGATATACACAAATAACGGGAACAGATTTTTGAAAATTATTTTAATCAGATTTATTCCTAAAAAAATTATTTTTAATTATTTTATCCAATTTATGTGATTTTAAAATAAAGTCATTGTTTTTAAAAATTTTGTTATATTTTATGGTAAATTCGATGTACGCATGTTAGAGACTTAAAAAAATTACACATCTCCCGTTAGATGTGTAATCGAGCTCCGTGAACTTTTCACCAAATATCCTAGCTTTCAATTTGAAATCTATTCACCTAACATCTATTCATCATACGTTATTTGTTTTATTCGTTATTTCTAAATTGTAAACATAAATAATTTAAATTAATGTAAACGTTTGTTCTTTGTATAAGTATTTAGTCAGAATAACAGAATAACTGTCCCCCATTATTCCAAATTGTAGATTACAGAGAAACTCAACGTTTATAAAACTTTGTTAATAACTTTGTAACAAAAAATTAAACCTTCAAAAAAATAAAAAATAAAAATGTAAATTTTTAGTCTAACAAGTCCTACACTAATGTAAATACCTAAATACTTTTGAGTCGGCGCCAAAAAATTTCCATCGAAATGGACTAAGGGCGAATCTGAATTTCGGTTAAAAGTAAATATTACAAAATAATAAATTTGGCGCCGACTCAAAAGTATTTTTAGTTTTTCCTTTCTTTTTTCGAATGTTTAATTTTTTGTTACAATATTATTATTTTTTGCTTATCAGTTACTATCTTCTTTCGTCGGTTCTATTCTTTGTTAAAAAGTTTTATTTTTTATTTTATTGTGGCTTATAGTGTCATTAGAACTACATATGTATATCTAGTTTCAACAGAATCGGTTCACAGATAAAAATTAAGTGGTGAACAATCAACCATTCCCTGGTTTTCAACCCATAAGGGCGAAATTTTTCTACAAATTTATATGGTACAAATTTTGAAGTATACCCTATACAACAAAATAAGAATTGTCAAAATCGGACTACCCTGTAAAAAGTTATGTGTGGTCATACATAAATATATATATATATATATATATATATATATATATATATATATATATATATATATATATATATATATTTATCTTTTATTTAATTAACTAAATTGCCAGATTTTAGCTGTTTTCTTTCTCTTCATTCTACAACAAAATTAACAATTTTTTTACCGACGAAAGAAGTAGGTATTCAATACAACCTGTATATATATATATATATATATATATATATATATATATATATATATACAGGTTGTATTGAATACCTACTTCTTTCGTCGGTAAAAAAATTGTTAATTTTGTAGTTGATTCTCATAGATAATCAAGATCTATTCCCAAATAGATGTACACATGAGATTTTGGTGGAAATGCAAACTCTAGAATGAAGAGAAAGAAAACAGCTAAAATCTGGCAATTTAGTTAATTAAATAAAAAGCCGTTTATAAAATTTTGTAGCCATTATATACAATTCTATATTCTATAATAATAATTAGTGTTCGAACGAAAGACAATTTTCAGCTAGAAACCGAAAATTCGGCTCCTCTTCTAGTTTCGACTGAAATCGTAATCGAAACTGACACAGATGCAGTTATGTTAAAATTTAGTTAAGTTTTCATTATACCCTGAAATTTAATATTTATAGACTAGTGTACATGTGCCTTTTTTCGATTTCCACATCTTCTCAAAAATTATGACCAAGGTGTTATTCGATTCGTAATTTCATCTAGAATGTTATTGAAAAAGTCCCGCATAAAAAAATTGTAAAAGTTATAAAAAATTTAGTAAAACAAAAAAAGTTTCGTTTTTTGCAAATATCTCAAACACTATTATAGATATCGGAAATCGAAAATAAGATACGTAAAGAGTAGGATATTTCCTAAAAAAACTCTCACTGTACCGGGAACTGTACCTCTAATATTTATAATTTTAATTGCGCGATGAAAATAAGTCTTGAAAACGAGTGATTCGGCTCAACTTGAACAAAAATGTTTTTTTAACCCATTAAATATGAATATTAAAGAAGGAATAATGCAGGTACTTACTGGATACTTAAACAAACAATAACCCTTCGAAAAAATTTTTTACCTCAATTTCCATTGACTATGCTTAAATATTGATATGAAAATATTAACTCGTCAACCAGGAATCGAACCTTGGGCCTCTGGATATCTTGTCCAGCGTGCATACCGCTACACCAAAATTTTTCAATCTGGATAACGGGGATAATTTAAAAAATAAAAAGTCTGTAATTTTATTTTTACTTCTGGGTGCTGTTATTTAGAGGATTTAAATTAGATCCCCGTTATAAAATTTTAAAAAATTTGATTTTTCATTTTAGCGAATTTCCTGAAAGGAAATAGAGCTATTGGTCCCGTACCGAAGTCAAAATTTCGCAAAAATTTCATCAAATGTCCATCGATCCTACCTAGTAGATGTCAAAAATCACCATCTGTAAAATTTTATATATATATATATTTATATATATATATATATATTTATATATATATATATATATATATCTATGGACATATACGAACCCTCCTCTATTATTTTGGTTCCATAAAATGGAAAATAGAGGAGCTTAAGGAACTAGATAGAGACACTTTCAAACTAGACACACATATAAACATTTGGCGTAGATTACATCCGCTTGCCTCGGTGACTCGTTAATACCTCTCACGTCAGCAAGGGGGTAGTGTTCGAATCAGGGGAAAACCCAATCCCGCACCATATTGCGTCTATTATTCATATATCATCCTGAAGAAGATCTAACCGGCCACTACTGATGGGCATTACCTACATAGGTATGGAATTCGGAATTTTGAATAGCGGTCCAATTTTATTAATAAATGACATACGTCGACGTGAATGGGGGTATAAAGAAAGAAAAAAACACAAAATATAAAATATCTCTCTTAATATTAGAATAATCGAAAAATGCGTAAGAAATAAAGTTGTAGAAAAATGTTTATATATGTGTCTAGTTTGCAAGTGTCTCTATCTAGTTCCTTAAGCTCCTCTATTTTCCATTTTATGGAACCAAAATAATAGAGGAGGGTGCGTAGGACAAGCATATTAGTAGCACGGATCTAATATATTCCAGATAATTCGGACTTCCATGAAAAGTCTCCTTTCTTGGGAATCAGAACTGTTGTATTATTATTATTATTATGATAATTGTTATTGTTATTATTGTTGTATGCATTGTGAACCGTGCAATGCACGTGCTGCGTTTTGAGGCGATCGGATCAAGTACGACACCTTTGTATACTTGCTTACCCCACGATAAATCCATTACTATACACAATAAATTCGTGAAGTTATTCAAATTTCCAGCAGTAAAAAATTATAACTAATGCTATTTTGTATAAAAAGCTTTTATTTAAAAAAATGCATTAAAATGTAAAAAATTATTCTTTACATATAAGAAAATAATGATGTTTGTTGTAAAGCGAAATAAAATTTTGCTTCATAGAAATGATTTTTTCACACATCTTATAAGATTATTAAAATTTTTAAATTCATACATCTGGTAACTAAAAGCTTTGGGATGGTTAATTGAGGTAAATTGGGGTGGTTAAGTAACTGTGCAATAGTGTTATTAGACCGTTCAAGGCTTTTAGTTTCCAAATGTATAAATATAAATATGTGTGACTGAAGACTTTTCACGAAAGAAACATTTTCTTAAATAAATTTTTTTATAATTAAATTATATATAATTATTTAAAAATATTATAAGAAAAGTACTTGTTTCACACACGTCCATGATATCAGTTCAAAAAGCAATTTTAACACCAAAAATATTTTTTTTTAATTATTTACACGTTACGTTTAAAACACGTTAACCTGTTAATAGATATGGCCGCAGAGCTGTATTATGTAATGTAAATTAATAATCATAATATAATTACTGGTTACAATTTTTATTACAATCAATTCCTGTAATTAAAAATTACTATACATGATTAAACAAAGCATAATTTGAAGATAATCTTTATCGTGCCGCTAGAAGGAAAGTGTGACTCGAAGATAGGCGGACGCAATACGAACAGGGAGTTTTTAGGTTCGTAAATATTTGTCTTGTTAGTAAGAAGTTTTTTTTGAAATTTTAAAATATTAGAACACAACTTATAAGATGGGGGGGGGGGATACACCTTTCAGTTTAGTTTTTAAACCCGTTAATGGCTACAAATTAACTAATTCGTTTTACCTTTGGAAATTTCTACAAAACCTTGCAAATTTCTTTGTGCGCAGATAACAATGAATTGATGTCAATTAAGCCAGCAGAGCAACCTGAGCAGAACACTTTAAATACTCTTTGTAGTGGTGGTGCGTTACCGCGTGCTCTACCAGCTTAATGTTAAGCTAGCAGAGCAACATTTTAAAAATTAAGTAATTATATTGATCTCAAATTATTTAGCTAATTAAATGCTCTGAAAAAAAATTTAATGCTCTTTGTTGTACTGTGTAACCGCATGGTCTGCTAGCTTAATGTTAATCTAGCAGAGCAATATTTTAAAAATCAAGTAATTATATTGTTATTGATCTGAAATTATTAAGCTAATTTAATGCTAATTAAATGCTCTTAAAAAAATGTAATGCTCTTTGTAGTATTGTGTAACCTCATGCTCTGCTGGCTTAACCAGGAGAGCCATATTTAAAAAATCAACTAGTTATATTGTATTTAATATCAAATTATTAAGCTAATTAAATGCTCTATTTAAAAATTTAATACTCTTTGTTGCATTGTGTAACCGTACATTCTGCTAGCTTAACCAGCAGAGCAATATTTAAAAAGTCAATAAATTATATTTTATTTAACATCAAATTATTAAGCTAATTAAATGCCCTAATTAAAAATTAACTGCTTTTTACTGTATCGTCTATCAGCATGCTCTGCTAGCTTAATGTTAAACTAGCAGAGCAATATTAAAAAAATCTATTAATTATATTGTGTTTAATATCAAATTATTAAGCTAATAAAATGATAATTAAATGCTCGAAAAAAATTTTATTGCTCTTTGCTGTACTGTGTAATCGCATGCTCTGCTAGTTTAACCAGCAGAGCCATATTTTAAAAAATCAATTGGTTATATTGTACTGAATATCAAATTATTAAGCTAATTAAATGCTAATTAAATGCTCTAATAAAAAATTAATTGCTCTTTGTTGTACTGTGTAACCGCATGCTCTGCTAGCTGAAGGTTGATCTACGCAGAACAATACCTAAATAAAAAAAAGTAATCATGCAATGATCGTACTGTGCTTCAGATAATTAAATGCACTAATTAACAATAAATTGTTCTTTGTTTTAGAGGGACAAATAAAATGGGATTTATCTAGGAGAGTGGATTTATTTGTGCCTCTAAAACACAGAATAATTCGTTGTTCATTAGTGCATTTAATTATCTGGAGCATATTACGATCATTGTATTATTACTTTTTTAATTTTAAAGCATTATTCTGCTAGGTCAACTTTAAGCTAGCAGAGCTTGCGGTTACACAGTACAATAAAGACCATTTAATTTTTAATTAGAGCATTGAATTAGCTTAATAATTTGATATCAAAAACAATATAATTACTTGATTTTTAAAATATTGCTCTGCTAGCTGAAAATTAAGCTAACAGAGCATGCGGTTACATGATTCAACAAAGAGCAGCGAATGTTTAATTAGGGCATTTAATTAGCTTAATAATTTGATATTAAAGACAATATTATTAATTGATTTTTTAAACATGGCTCTGCTGGTTAAACTAGCAGAGCCTTAAGCTAGAGCCTTAAACCTTAATCTAGCAGAGCATGCGGTTACACAGTACAGCAAAGGGAATTTTTTTTAGAGCATTTAATTAGCATTTAATTAGCGCATTTAATTTAATTTTAAATTAGGGCATTTAATTAGCGTCTAATAATGAGACCAATATCATTGTGTTCTGCTCAGGCTGCTCTGCTGGCTTAATGAACATAATGAATTGTGCATGTAGAAACTAATGGCGTTCCGTAGACTTTTAGGCACGTTTTTTCCACATATTTGCATAACATCCAGGAGAAAACTGTGATACTTTTGCCGAAATCATCCTTTAGTTGAGTTGCTTTTATGTTGGAAACCGCTGATGGTATTTTATTGAAATATAACAGTTTTGTGTCCGTTCGCGAAGCATATGCGATTGGTTAGGGAGCTATATCATGGAGCTGGAGCAGCACGCCTCCGATGGCAACGCTGGAGCAGTCATGGCGGAAGTTGAATAGCATTGAGAAGTCGGGAAATTTCAACACAAAACATGTGGTCAGTTTCTCTTTTAATAAATTGAATGATTGCACCAATTATACTGTGTTTTTCTCTTAAGTCGTTTAAGGAGTGACAGTTGTCAGCGTATTTGTTGATAAACTTCTGATAAGAATTTGAGTAATTTTCCCAAATGGTTGGTAGAAAGTATTTGATACGTAATTGATTATGAAGATATTTCTTAAACAACGGTATTATTGTATCATTATGATTGTTATATAATCCAAATAACTATAGCCGTCCAAACTAGTAGGGAAATATACCTTATATTGATGTAAGTGCTAAATTAAAATTTCTTAACAAACCATGCGATAGCAGAGATGAGCGTGGGTGCATGTCCATCCAAGCCACCGTTCTGGCCCCCATGTTAATAAAGGTGTGAGTATGGTGGGAAGGTACCAGCCAAGTAGCCGAGCAGTCTAGAGCGTCATGTCTGCGCAGTATGCAGTACATGGAAACTGGGAGGTTATGGGTTCGAATCCCGACATCGACAGTTTGTCAATTATAAAGAAAAAAAAAAGAAAAAAAGGGGGCGGTTGATTGACTAAACTGTCGGCGTATGGACAAGAACGAAGTAACCGGCTATGCTTGAGAAGGTTTTCTGCAGTTTCTATCACGAACTCCAGATGAATATCGGCATAGTTCCTATCATAGTCGGCTGCAGCCGCATATTCTACCAATTCCTAGTCTACTCACAAATTCCTTCCACTCCACTCGCATCCTCATATCCTAAGGCATCACAATAAACCTTATGGTCGAAGTGTAGCCCGCCCAGGGCAGCCTTTACAATTTACCTCATGGTGTGAAGGTGAGCTTGGTTGAAAATGCTTGTTAATTTCTTAGCTGAGTGATTATAAACTAATTATTTCGCAATTCCAAACAAGAGTTTTAATACTTTCACAATTGATTCCAAAACAAATATTGATTGATAACATAAGAAAATTCTTACGGTATTTCAAGAAAATGTGAAACCCATGCTAATTTTTTTAGTGAATAATTAAGGTTCTCATAATAAACTACGGATGACACATTTTTTATGGAGACAATAAGATAATTCTTTTCTCGCTTTTGCCATTTATAAGATACACTTTCAGACTGGAATATATTGAATAGATACTTAAAAACAGAGGATTGGAAAACAAAGGATCATGAGAGCGACAGAATTAAGTAAGTTTGTTCCAAAGGATCGATCCTTTATGTCACTTTGCGGAGCTGGAAATATAAGATCGTCATATAAAATAATTATAATAACATACGAGTTAATTTTTGAAACACCATGTACAAACTTGAGTTCTTGATCAGTACGTGTGCTGTGTATTACTTCTATACATGTAAAATATAGAGATATTGTTTTTGATGCTGAAAATCGATATTGAGATATTACCGAATTTTTCGTTTAAGGACATAGCCAACGAGAAATATGAAATTTTAACGCAAGTTTAATACTATTTAATACTCACGCGACTGTTATGTTGTAGCGGAACCTTTATCTATTCTTAATGTTCTTGACATTTCTGATACTTTCTCTAAAAAGATTCTTCGTACCATGATTATTACTATAATTCTTAAGAGTAAGATTTTTCTGTACACATTAATTGTGTCAGAAGAATAATTTATTGGTAAGCGAAGTAAAAAATTGTTAGCTAGAGGTACACAATTTCAAACCTAGATATTAACGTTAAACTCAGATATATTTATTTTTGGAAGTTTTTACAGCCAAAATTCCAATTACAATATTATTTCAAAGAGAATTTTTTTAAAACCACTTTTGAATGTGTGGACTCTTTATCTTATTATATGGACTATTTATCTTTAATGAGTTTTAAAAGGTATTTCATAAGGTTTTCTAGCTATTCTATGGGTCCTGATGGAGAAAACGCAATGTCAATTTGAGCACAATATAATATAGATGCATGATAAGACACGTCTTGAAAAATAACCATGTATATAATTTTTTATTTACATTTGTATTCGTCCTTATCTGCAGCGTTTATGTGGGATGTGGCGAAAAAGCTACTGTTTAAAAACTTTTTTATTAAATAATACATTTTGTAAAAATATTAATTAGTTTTATTAATATACAAACCGTAATCTTTTCAGAATAAATGACTTAAATGACTGTTAGTGTGTTCTGAACTTACCTGTAACAAAAAATAGAATAGAATTAGATATTTAATTTTTCAAAAATAAACCTTTCAATAAAATGTTAAAACATTGAGCCAAAAAATTGTACGTCGATTTTTTTTATACCTTCCTTCAACAACCTTTCTAGATCTTTTAATGTGATTACCTTTTCACTATTCGAAGCAAAGCACTAACATCAATTCTTGTTGGCCTACACACATCTATGGTAAAAATTTTTTTTTTTTTAAATTAGAGGTCCTCCCAACGTAAGGATCTGGTGTTAAACATTAATATTATTTCAAAAACCATGTACATAAGAAAAATATATGTAAAATTTCGCCTAAATTTCTTATTATTATTGGGTCATATTTCAGCGGGTAGGTATACAAGTTGATGCTACTTCTCCACTCATCAAACCATGATTTCTGATGTACTTACCACGATGTTATAAACATGTGTGCGTATACAAATAATGCAAATGATTCTGTGATTATGTAATATATAGTAAGGATGCGTTAACATTAAGCTAGCGGAGCATGCGGTTACACGATACAACAAAGAGCAGTTAATTTTTAATTAGGGAATTTAATTAGCATTTAATTAGCTTAGTAATTTGATATTCAATACAATATAATTAATTGATGTTTTAAATGTTGCTCTTCTGGTTCAGCTAGCAGAGCATGCGGTTACACAGTACAACAAAGAGCATTTAATTTTTAATTAAAGCATTTAATTAGCATTTAATTAGCTTAATAATTTGATATTAAATACAATATAATTAATTTATTTTTTTTATTGCTCTGCTAGCTTCAAATTAAGCTAGCAGAGCATGCGGTAACACAATACAACAAAGAGCATTTAATTTTTAATTAGGGCATTTAATTAGCGTCTAATTATGAGACAATTATAATTGTGTTCTGCTCGGGTTGCTCTACTAGCTTAATGGACATAGTTCATCGATTCTATACTAAGTTTGAGATTAGAGGTAACATAAACGCCTTACGAGCGGATAATTATTCACGCTCTGAATTTACGGGTACGAAACATACGGGTTTTCAGGTTTAAAAATGAAACTTGGACGCAAGTTTTTGTGCGTCTAGTGAATTAACAAACCAGGTACTGTTAGTATACTTTTATAGTCAATTTACGCGATCATTATGGTTTTCGAAAAGTTGTTTTAAATGCAAGGTTTTAATAGTTTGTATTTGTATATGAAAAAACTTTGCAATTTCAATTTATTCTCTATCTCTTACCCTTTTTAGAGAAAATTAAATAAAATAATTGAAGCCAGTTTTTAATCCAGTATTTCATTCTAAAATTACTATTATCATTTTCGAGAAAAAAGATCAGCTCGTTACTTTTGCAGCACCCTGTACATGTATGTGTATGTTTACATATTATGAATGTATAGACTATAGATTGGTATATCACATGAAGAATGGTTGAATGAGCAGCCGAGCGCTTGTAATTACAGGCCACATGCAGTGAACAATATTGAAGTGCTCATAGGTTCACCAATCCGTTTGTCGAATCCTATATTATACTGCCGGTCCATCGACAATGCATTGGACAGCACAAATAACAATATCCTTTCAGTTGTCTTCCTATTCAGACTCACTCTCCTTTCAAATACGACACATATAATCTAACCACTATTTTAACAATACAGAATGTGAAAAAAACTTGTTGTTACAAGATAAACAAATAAATATGAAAAATGTCGAACCAACTAGATTGCAAAAAACAATCATTTTAGAATGGAATGCAAATATTATAATGGAATGCAAAAATATCTATATAAACCGTGGTGAGTTTTGTACCTTGTGTAGTGAGTTTTCTAAAGAAATTGTTGAAATGTTCAATTATAACAGAGTTATTTAGTATGATGATGAAATGATAAGAGGTAAATGGGATCAAAGAAATGTGCTAATCAGCTAGCATTCAAATTTGCGACGTTTCGCTGTTTATTTTTAAGCTTCTTCAGGCTCTGTACATAAAACATATATAAAAAAATACAATTCATTATTCATATAAAATTCTAAATGAATACATATAAAGTTTGTAAAGATTATTAAAATAATCAAAGAGAACTCAAAGAGGTTTTTTTGAAATTATATTTAAAATTTTGCCCCTATTCCTAGAACATTTGTTTGTATTTTATAAATACGTATTTCGACTACAATGTAGTCATCATCAGTATGAATTAGCTAATCGTAACTATCTCTGGGATATGGATTCAGAGATATGTTGCTTGTTGCTAATTTGGTGCCTGTGTCACAATGAGATTAAAAAATTCTGTCCTTTTATACGATTTGGCTGAGGGTATAATCTGACTTGAGGATTATTTAAGTTGCCTGACTACTGGATTAGGTGTGTGGAAAGCCCCACATATTTATTGGCGGTATTCTTTGGTGACTATGCGGCGTTTGATTTGTCACTAAAGTGCGTGTACCTACATTAACTTTGACATTCAGGTATTGGGTTTTTTATTTTTATTTTTGAAAATGGTTTAATTTTATTAAATCAGAATTTGGAATTGGACCATTGTCTAAATTCATTATCTGTTTTCTCAATTTGTATATGTAGATGCTTTCGTGTGCATCTAATTCTGTGGGGTTTTGTACCGATTTAAGAAGTTTTAGATTCGATTTATCAATTTTGTGGTTGTTCTCAATAACGTGCGCCGCTATACAAGATTTTTCGGTTCTCCCAAATTTCACATGAGCCAGATGTTCTTTGAATCGAATACCGATTTGGCGACGACTTTGACCAATGTAAATTTTCGAACAGTTTTGACAATTAACACCATATATGCCCAATTGTTTTTCATTACTAATTTTATCCTTAGGGTTGCCCAGTAACTGTTTGATTTTATTTTTACTAACAAGCGCTGTTTTTAAGTTGTGGTCCCTTAATTCTCGAGTATTTTATTTGTGCATGGACGGAAGTATGTTAGTTTGCACCATTTAGTTTGTTCAACGTTGCCAATTTCTGGTGTTAGTGTGGTGGAATTGTTTCGTGCAATTTTAAATTTAGTTCTGCGGACCAAATTATTTATTATGTTAGAGTCGAAGCCATTAAAGATTGCAACTTGTTTAATGTGGTTTATTTCTCTAACGTAATTTTTCTTGGACAATGGGACTTTCAGTAGCCTGTTTACCAAAAAATTGAAAATAGCCATTTTGTGTTGAAGTGGGCTGTTCGAATCGGCTGTAATGTATCGTTCAGTGTGTGTAGGTTTTCTGTAGATATCGAATTCTAATTTATTAGTGTCGTTATTTTTCATAATTTTTATATCTCAAAACGGAATCGAGCCTCCTTTTTCTATTTCGGTTGTAAATTCTATCGATGGGTACATTTTATTTAAGTTCTCTAAAAATGTTTGGGGATTTTCTTTGTTCGTATCAAAAATAGTAAAGATATCATCGACGTATCTGTACCATACAGTTGGAAAATAATTGAAATCTTTTTTGGCTTTTTCTTCAAGATCTGTCATGAAGATATTACTTAGGAACGGAGACAATGGATTACCCATACTTGTTCCAAATGTTTGCTTGTAGTATTTACCTTCGAAAGTAAACACATTTTGTCTCATGCAAAGCCGTGTTAGTTTCAGATATTCACTTATTTCATCTGCGGGTATTCCTTTATTTGTTAGCCATTTTTCTAGTATTTTTATTGCGTCTGGTATTGGAACGCTTGGGTATAATGCTTTTACATCGAAAGACATTAAAACTGAATCTGGTTGTAAATTAATATCTTTGATTTTTTCGATTAATTCGATACTATTCTTGACTGAAAATGAATTTAATTGATTTAGTGATTGAAATTGGGTTACTACCAATTTGAAATTTTGTAGGTTGGAGAATTTATGCCTGATACTATTGGTCGCATTGATCCATCTTTTTTGTGAATTTTTGGTAGGCAATATAGTCGCGGTATTGTAGGATTTGAACATTGTAATTGAAATTTCAGTTGTTTTGAAATTAACTTTGGGCATGAGTTGATGGTATCTTTTACGTCATTTATAAATGTTGACGTTGGATCAGTTCTTTGGATTCGATATGAACGTTCGTCGAGCATTTTGTTGACTTTATAAAATACAAACAAATGTTCTAGGAATAGGGGCAAAATTTGAAATATATTTATATAAGTTTATGTGTCTGTGGACTCTAGCAGTCACAATTTTATTTTGATTGGAAAGAAATTTCGTATTTGAGATTCTTTTGGTATTTAAAAGGTTAGGTTCGTTAATGGGAAAAATCGAATAAGGGAAAAGGGGTGTTTAAAGAGAGGGGAAAATACAAAAATTGATATATCTCCCTTAATATTGGCAAAATTCAAAAATTTATAAGAAGTAAACTTGTAGGAATTCAGTTTTACTGTAATTTTGTTTCTCATCATTTTTTCTGTTACATTAATATTTACAGAACTATTTATAATTAAAGATTGACAATTAAAATTCTAAATATCTGTATATACATTAGAGTTTGAGTAAAATGATAAGGTTATGAATTGTAGCAAACTTGATTTTCTACAACTTTACATCGTATACATTTTTCGATTGTTCAAATATTAAGAGAGATATTTTATATTTTGTAGTTTCTTCTTTCTCCACGCCCTCTTTCCCCTTCACCTATACCATTTAGTAATAAAATTTGCCTTGCAAATACTAAAATCACATCAGATTCGATATTACATTTTTACTTAAATTGTGACCGTTAGAGAGTGATTTACATATTCTAAGGAAATTCGCTAAGTTGAAGCAGGTTCTGCGTAACCAATTTTTGATATTTATGATTGCTTTAGTTTCTTTCTTAAGAAAATTCAGCTTATAGTACCGATTTGGGAAAAATTTTCTCAATTTTAATCGAACCTACGTAGTAGATGGAGAGAACAACTATTATTATACCCAGTATATTTGTAAATATACAAGGTATATTAAGTTTAGTCCCGACTTTGTAACGCTTGAAAATATTAATCCTTGACAAAAATGCTTCACAAAGGTATTCATAAAATGGCCTAATTCGGCCTTTTTCACATGTCCGTCCGACCGTCTGTCCGTCTGTCCGTCTGTGAAGCCGATTACTCAAAAACGAAAAGAGATATCGAGCTGGAAATTTTTTTGTGTATTCTTGACCAAAAAAGTAAGGTCAAGTTCGTTAATGGGCAAAATCGGATCGTGTTTCCCCCTAGGAAATAAACAACTTTTGTTTGAAAACTTTTTTCATAAACTCAACAGTTTTATCAAAATTTGTCCTCAAAGATGAAAAAAATGAGAAATACAATTGATTGGCGAATGAAGACATGGTCTCCATGGACCCGTAGGTATACACAACAACTGTACATACTATTTTTATACCCAGTATATTTGTAAATATACAAGGTATATTAAGTTTAGTCCCGTCTTTGTAACGCTTGAAAATATTAATCCTTGACAAAAATGCTTCACAAAGTATTCATAAAATGGCCTAATTCGGCCTTATTCGTCTGTCCGTTCGTCTGTGAACACGATAACTGAAGAACGAAAAGAGATAACGAGCTGAAAATTTTTGTGTGTGTTCTAGACCAAAAAAGTAAGGTCAAGTTCGTTAATGGGCAAAATCGGAACTTGTTTCCCCCGGCCAGGGGGGTAAAATTATGTCTTTGAAACCGTAGGAGATAGAAAAAAAATTTGTTAACAAAAAATCTTCTCTTTGAAATAAACAACTTTTTTTTGAAAACTTTTTTCATAAACTCAACATTTTTATCAAAATTTGTGCTTAAAGTTGAAAATGAGTCGATCGATGACGGGCACATGTGCAATCATAATATACATCAAATAGTATTGTTTTTATGTTTATTTTAGTTTTGTTAACCAGGTATATGTATAAGGTCAAGGTTTAAGTGATTTTCTTTTTCAAAAAAATAGTTGGTCTCAGGTAGTAGGTCGAAATAGTAGGTACAGATGTCAAAATTTTGCAAAAAGTTTATTCAAAGGTCCATCTGTCCTATCAAAAATCATCTATACAATTTTTATACATGTATATATATATATACATATATATATATATATATATATATATATATATATATGTATATATATATAATTTATATATATATATATATATATACATATATATATATATATATATATATATATATATATATATATATATATATATATACATTAGTCAGGCACTGTGAAGGGTCTCTCAGAAGTAATGTTAACTCGGTTCCTGAGGGCCCTATTACCACACGAAGATGGAGAAATGGGGGGTTTTTAGTCGGTATGAATCCGACACTCCCCGTGTCAATAGCTATTGGATGGAAGTCTTTCGTAGATTTTCCCCTCCTCTAAAAAAAATATACATATATATATATATATATATATATAATTATATATATATATATATATATATATATTTAAATATACATATCGATATATATCGCTACTTACGCGACTTTCTAACGCAGCATCGGCTATTGATTCGCGTTGATGGCTTTACGCTTCACGTCGCCTTATTTTAACGCTTAGCGTTAAAAAACGATCGCATTGAATAACTAACGCTGCCAAACCATCGCTTCAAGTTGAGTAATCACCACTTCGCGTGACTAACATCGCCTAACGCTTCCCATGCACTAACGTTTCACAATGACTAATGTTTCGCGTTTACTGACTTACGGTTCGCTTAAGCTTACGCTACGCTTTAAGTTTAACAACACTAAGCATTGAGATGTTTACGTTCCGCGTTAACTTTCTCTTCGCGTTAACTAGTGCTTCGTGTTGATTGACGCTTCGAGTTGACCTAACGTTCTCATTGACCAACGCTTCGCGGGAGACTTACGGTTTGGGACTAGGACTTACGCTTTGGGAGACTTACGGTTCGCTTTAGCTTGCGTGTCGCGTTGGTTAACGCTTTGCGTTGATTTACTAACACTTTGCGTTGGCTGACATACGGTTCGCGTTAACTTACGTTTCGAGTTGATTCATGCTTTTCGTTGGGTAACGATTCGCGTGAAATCACGCTTCGCGAATCACTTCGCCTTGGATAGCTAACGCTTATCATTGGCCAACGCTTCGCGTTGGCTAACTTACAGTTCACTTTAGCGTACATTTCGCGTTGGTAAACGCTTTGCGTTTACCTACCACTTCCTATTAACTAACGCTTCGCTTTGGCTAACTTACTTTTCGCAATGGTTAACGCATTGCGTTGTTTAACGATTCTCGTGAAATTACGCTTCGCTTTGAATAACTAACGCTTCTCACTAACCAACGCTTCGCGTTGGCTATCTTACGGTTCGCTTTGACTTTCGTTTCGCTTTGCGTTTACCAACGCTTCGCGTTGACCTAACACTTCCTATTGACTAACGCTTCACATTGACCAACGCTTCGCGTTGGCTGACTTACGGCTCGCTTAAGCTTACGATTCGCGTTGGTTAGCGCTTTGCGTTGATTAACGACTCGTGTGAAATCACGCTTCGCGAATCACCGACACTTCCTTCGCTTTGAATAACTAACGATTCTCATTAACCAACGCTTCGCGTTGGCTGACTTACGAATCGCTTTAGCTTACGTTTTGCGTTGATTTAATAACGCTCCGCGTTGACTTAACACTTCCTATTGACTAACGATTCTCATTGACCAACGCTTCGCGTTGGCTGACTTACGGTTCGCTTTAGCTTACGTTTAGCGTTGGTTAATGCTTTGCGTTGATTAACGATTCGCTTGAAATCTCCCTTCGCGAAACTCTGGCGCTTCGCTTTGCATTACTCACGCTTCAGTTTGACCAACGCGCGTTGGGTGTTTTACGGTTCCCTTTAGCTTACGTTTCGCGTCGATTTACTAACGCTTCGCGTTTACCTGACACTTCCTTTTGACTAACACTTCTGATTGACCAACACTTAACGCTTAATTGGCCAACGATTAACGCTTTGCGTTAGTTAACGATTCGCGTGAAATCACGCTTCGCGAATCACCAACGTTTCGTTTTGAATAACTTACGTTTCTCAATAACCAACGCTTGGCTGACTTATGGTTCGCTTTAGTTAACGTTTCGCGTTGGCAAACGCTCTGCGTTTTCCAACGTTTCGCGTTGATTTAATAACGCTTCGCGTTGACTTAACACTTTCTATTGACTAACGATTTTTATTGACCAACGCTTCGCGTTGGCTGACTTACGGCTCGCTTAAGCTTACGGTTTGCGTTGGTTAACGCTTTGCGTTTACCAACGCTATGCGTTGAATAACTAGCTCTTCGCGTTAACTTGCTTACGCTCTGCGTTATCTTGCTAACGCTCAGCGTTAACTTGCTTGCGCTCCGCGTTAACTTCCTCTCGTAATCTAGTGCAGTGTATCGACTGACGCTTCGCGTCAGCTAACTCTTCGCGTAATATAGCTTACGCGTGCTTTCGCTTCGCGTTAACTATCGTTATGATTTAACTAACTTTTCACGTTTACTTTAAGCATTAACGATTCGCGTGAAATCACGCTTCACGTCGAATCACAAGCGATTCGCTTTGAATAACTATCGCTTCTTATTGACCAACTTACGGTTCGCTTTAGCTTACGTTTCGCGTTGGTTAATGGTTTGAGTTGGTTAACGATTCGCTTGAAATCTTGCTTCGCGAATCACTGACGCTTCGCTTTGCATAACTAACGCTTCACATTGACCAACTTTTCGCGTTAGCTGTCTTACGGTTCGCTTTAGCTTTCGTTTCGCGTTGGTTCTTTGCGTTTACCAACGCTTCGCGTTGACCTAACACTTTCTATTGACTCACGCTTCTCATTGTCCAACGCTTCGGCTGACTTACGGCTCGCTTGAACTTACGGTTCGCGTTGGTTAACGGTTTGCGTTAATTAACGATTCGCGTGAAATCACGCTTCACGAATCACCAACGTTTCGCTTTGAAAAACTAACGATTCTCATTAACCAACGCTTCGCGTTGGCTGATTTAAGGTTCGCTTTAGCTTACGTTTCGCGTTGGTTAACGGTTCGCTTAAATTCTCGCTTCGCGAATCACTGACGCTTCGCTTTGCATAACTAACGCTTCTCATTGACCAACGCTTCGCGTTGGCTGACTTACGGTCCGCTTTAGACTACGTTACGCGTTGACCTAACACTCCCTATTGACTAACGCTGCTCATAAACCAACGCTTCGCGTTGGCTGACTTACGGTTCGCTTTCGCTAACGTTTCGCAAAGTTGGTAAACACAAAGCGTTTACCAACACTTCGCGTTGACTTAACACTTCTAATTGACTAACGCTTCTCATTGACCAACGCTTCGCGTTGGCTAACTTGTGGTCCTCTTCAGCTTACGTTTCGCGTTGATAAACTCAAAGCGTTGCTAAACGATTTACTATCGCTTCGCGTTGTATAACTTACGGTTGCTAACGCTTCGCGTTGTATAACTTACGCTTGTTAACGCTTCGCGTTAACTAACGCTACGATTTGACTAACTTTTCACGCTTAATTTAAGCGTTACCGATTAGCGTGAAATCGAGCATCGCGTTGAATCACTGCCGATTCTCTTTGAATAACTAACGCTTCTCATTGACCAACTCTTCGCGTTGGCTGACTTACGGTTCGCTTTAGCTTACGTTTCGCGTTGGTTAACGCTTAGCGTTTACCAAAGATTTCCGTTGATTTTCTTAAGCTCCGCGTTGACTAACTTTTCGCGTCGCTTAACGGCTCGCGTTGACCAACGCCTTGCGTTAACAGTCGCTTCGCGTTGATTAACTCAATTATTTAACTCAATATTTAAATATATAAAAATCGCAAGAACATTAATATAAATTTTTATAAATGCAAGAAAATTTTACTGTTTCCATATTAATTATTAACACAAAACAAACATTTACAAATAATTCATATTTTATAAACATTGAATAGGCAGAAATATTAACAATTGAAATATTGATATACAACTCAGTATATACTGGGTATTCAAACAATTAACTCAGTTAGTTGTTACATTACTTGTTATTATTAAAATTAAACAATATTTGAAATTTTCGTAAACAAAGTTTTTAAATTTGTGTCTATAATGTACAGTATAAAGTAGTACAGCATAAAAAAGAGAACAGCATAAAAAAGAATATGCAACTTAGTGCTTCATCGTTTCAAATTTGGCGGCGATGTTGAAAATAAATTGTTTTGGACATTTTCAGAAAAGTATATGTACGTTGTTATAAAACTTAAAAAATGACCACTCTCTCCACTCTCCTTGAATCGAAAGACATATTTATCAAAGTTTAGCCGCATTTATAAATGGTCTCAAGTCAACAGTTTTGGAAGTAGCAGGCAAACTAGCGGCCTATATTTGTCACCTTGGTATACCCTCTGGATATCTACCCTCTTTCGTTTTGATGTAATTTTTTTAGAATTTCTTGTAATATATGTACACACAAAGTCAATCAATTTTAGAAAACTCTATGTTTTCGGATAGCCGTATTTGATTGATTAATTAATATCCGGGAAATACTATTGCACTTCGACCTGATGGTCCATTGTGCTCCCCCTTCTACCTCAGTCTGACGAGACTCGCTTCTCCCATATGAATAGCTGTAAATTTTTTATCAATTCAAATTAAATTTCCAAGGAATATACTTTATTTAGTCCCCGTGCAAGTCAAAAATTTCAAGCTTGGAGTAGAATTTTTCACTTTCAATGGCTTAGTTTCGTCAGAAAAATGAACGTTATTACTTACAAGAAGTAAAACAAAAATTCTTTAATACTTTATGAAGTTTTAGGTACCTTTTATCTACGTAGCGCCTACATGACAAATTTTTAATTTTACAATATTCTGACTTGTTTCTATCTTAAATGATAAATCCATTGAAAGAGTTGAAATTTATTCTAATTAATTCATTGTTGGAAATTTATAGTTAATTAAGAATTGAATGTGATGAAACTTTATTGATAATTTACTAACATCCTGTATTTATATATATATATATATATATACATATATATATATATATATATATATATATATATATATATATATAAATATATATATATATACATATATATATATATATATATATATATATATATGTATATATATAGATATATATATATATATATATATATATATGTATATATATATATATATATATATATATATATATATATATATATTTATATATATATATATATATATATATATATATATATATATATATATATATATATATATATATATTGTAAACATTGTGTGCGAATTCCAATAAATCTATCTACATATGGAACTAGATTTCTCGCTCTCCTAAATCTATACGTACAGTATATACCATATACATACCCCATCACATATATGTTTATAGATTTAGAGGTACCTTCATTTCTCGTCCCTTTTATAGCACCATAAATATAACTGTAGACGAAACACACAAATCTATATACACATACTATTCTAATATAATATATTCATAAACACATATATTGAATTTAAGTTTGGCATATAATCACTAAATTACTATAAAATTAACTAGGCTCTGATTATACGGTTATATCTTTAAAATAGGCGTAGATAGGCTATATTACATATGTTCGTACATCTATCTATCTGTATTTATGCAAAATGGAAAGTATTAATGTGGGTTTACGTTAATTTACATAGAAATTTTAATTGATTTGTATTATTTTGTTATTCGTTTAATTAAATTTTATCTGCGTTAATATTGAATTTAAATGTGTTTGTCAATACCAAAGAATACAATATACATAGAAGCGTATAAGTACGATTTGTGTCTCTCTCTTAAAATTTGTAGTGCGTCTGCTGATCACTAGATGGCAAGAGCTGTTCGATTTCGGAATTTAGTGCCATTATTAGCACAAACTATATTCTTTGGCAGAACTTAGTACCAGTTGGACGGATCACATCGAAGCGAGGATGTACTTCAAATTTATATTAAAAGGGAATCCACCAATATTAATGAAATTTTTATCAATTTTTAGACTTAATTAGTCAAAATTTTTTAATTTTTTTTTTACAAGCTGTATAAAATATTAATATTTGTTTTTGTAGTTTCAGTTGATATTTTTAAATGCTACGTTTTAAATATAAGTTTTTTAAACATAACAAATATTAATATTTTATACAGCATAAAAAAAAAATTTAAAAAATGTTGACTAATTAATTCAATTTTAATGTAAATTTGAAGTACATCCCCGCTTCGATGTGATCCGAGAAACTGGTACTAAGTTCTACCAAAGTACAGTTGGTTGTGCTGATAAAGGCACTAAAAACCGAAATCGAACAGCTATTGTCATCTAGTGCTCAGCATACGCCCTACAAATTTTAAGTGACACAAAAACCGTTCTTATACGCTTCTATGTATATTGTATTCATTATCAATACTAATCAGAAGGTTTGGAAATTTGAAAATTATTCACACAATAAAATGACTGGAGAAAATATAATTGTTAAAAAAACGATCATAGTTAATAAAAAAACTGAATTTTTTCCGTAATACAAATGTTTAAATAGCCGTTATTTGCGCTAGTACATATGCATTAACAACTATTTACAAACAATATCTACAAATGTTTAGTAAAGTTCACAGGCAAGATTTTTTATAACGTTTGTAGGATCATTTAAAAAAGAACTAACTTGTTCTCAAAAACAATGCTTGGTAGAATTGGACATTTGCTTAATAGAAACTTAATCTAACTAAAAATTTTTGATTAACGATTAGCAATTAACATATACGAACATATATTTATCTCAACTGAGACGTTTTACAGCGAATTTCCTCCAAAGGAATAAGCTATTGTTTTTGTACCAATGTTGGAATTTCGTAAAAATTTCTTCAAGGGGCATGATCCTACCTACTACATGTCAAAAATCACTATCGTTAAAATTTTTATACATGTATATTGTTGCGTAACTCGGTAACACATTCAAAATTTTTATAAAACATATGTATGTTTATTGAAGCGCGTGTAACACAAATATATTTTAACTGGGTCGATTTTCGCATATAAAAACACTTGTAAATCAACTCACAAATAGATTTTACAGAGATTAAGATTTATATTATTATTGATTACAGATTATAGATTCTAGATATAGTCAGTCAAAATGTAAATTCAATTAGAATCGGATATTAATCCGATATTTAACAATCAAGTCTATTCAAATTTCAATAATCAATTCAGTCAAAATTAATTAAGTAACTAGTAAATAAATAAAATTAAGTTTCTTTAAGTATTGTGTTTAATTTCTGACTTACTTACCATTCTTGTAATATTAATTAACTTGAATATTAATCGTATTAAATTGGAAACATTTGGGAAATATCAAATTTGCCAATTGGTTATGGTCAAGTATTTGAGACGTCGAATATTTAAAGTTTAACAAGCCTACGAAGTTGAGCTTTAATCAACTGCTCTGCACCAAAGGGCGCAAAATAAAATTGGTGTCAACGGTGGGAATGTAACAATATTATATCAACATATATATATGTACATATAATTATATCCCCCTTAATATTTGAAAAATCGAAAAATTTATCAGGAGTTAAGATGTAGGTACTTAGTTTTACTGTAATTTTATTTCTTATCATTTTTCTGTTACGCTAATATTTACAGAAATATTTACAATTAAAGATTGACAGTTAAAATTCTAAATATCTCTGAACACATTACAGTTTGGAAAAATGATAAGGTAATGAATTGTAGCAAACTTGATTTTCTACAATTTTACTTGTTAAACGTTTTTCGATTGTTCCAATATTAAGAGAGATATTTTATATTTTGTGTATTCTTCTATAAAATTTCAAATTCGTCCCCTTTACCTAGATCAGTTTTTTGTATTATAAATACGTATTTCGACTACAATGTAGTCATCATCAGTATAAATTAGCTAGTCGTACTTTACTCTTTGACAATTAGAGATAGTTATAAAGTCGAGATCAACAGACAAAAAATAAATAGAAAATTAACTAGATTAAAATATATACTAGATTTAAAATATAATAAATTTTAAATTATATTGAAATTGCTCTTGTTAAAATTTCTTCATTCACATTTGTTCCTGTTAATTTTACTCTTATTAAAATTACTCTTATATTGTCCCAGGATATGTTACTTGTTACTAATTTGGTGACGGTATCACAAACTATTTTGGTTTTACGCTACTTATATATGTTCGGCCGACTTTAGACGCTATTCTAAGACTGCACCTGATTGGTGCTGAGTTATGCCTTGCGCAGTGAACACGTTCTTTGTATTTCGACATCTTTAGAGAGAGATGGATATATTGGCACTTGATTTTACCATAGGATTTTGATTAAATCTGAATTTGGTACCGGTCCATTGTCTAGATTCATAATATTTCTTTTGAATTTCTGAATGTATATGCTTTCGTATGCATCCAGCTCTGAGGGATTTTGAACAGCCTTAACAAGTTTTAAATTAGATTTGTCGATTTTATGGTCATTCTCTATAATGTGTGCAGCTACACAGGATTTTTCTAATCTGCCGTATTTCGTATGAGCCATATGTTCTTTGAATCGGGTTCCTATTTGTCTACGGCTTTGGCCAATGTATGTTTGTGAACACGAAGGACACTCTATGCTATAGATTCCCGATTTTTGTTCGTCTATTATTTTTTCTTTTGGGTTTCCGAGGATCTGTTTAAGTTTACAGTTGCTCACGAGAGCTATTTTTATATTATGATCTTCCATTTCTTTTTTAATTTTGTTCGTACACGGCGGGAAGTACGTTAGCTTGCACCATTTATTTTGTTCGTTGTCGGCCCGTTCTGGTGTTAGTGTCGTAGTGTTTCTTTTAAGAATTTTAAATTTAATTTTACGGATCATGAAATTTATTAATTGTGGAGTGTAGCCGTTAAATATTGCGATTTGTTTAATATGTTTGGCTTCTTTAAAATAATTTTTTCTCGACATTGGCACTTTTAGTAGTCTATTTATTAGAAAGTTGAATATGGCTAGTTTATGTTGAGGTGGACTGTTCGAGTCAGAAGTGATGTACCTTTCTGTGTGGGTCGGTTTCCTGTATATGTCAAAATCTAATTTATCTGTGCCCTTGTTCCTGCTGATTTTTAAATCTAAAAAGGGGATCGAGCCTTCCTTTTTGACTTCTGTTGTGAACTCTATAGATGGGTACATTTTGTTGAGCTTTTCTAGAAAAGTTTTCGGATTTTCTTTGTCCGTATCAAAAATTGCAAAAATGTCATCAACATACCGGTACCAGACCGTCGGAAAGTATTCGAAGCTGTTCTTGGCTTTTTCTTCTAAGTCGTTCATAAAGAGATTGCTTAGGAAAGGTGATAGTGGATTACCCATGTTTGTTCCGAATGTTTGCCTGTAGAATTTTTCTTAAAATGTAAAGACATTTTGTTTCATGCAAAGGCGTGTTAGTTTTAGTAATTCTGTTATTTCATCTTTGGGTATATCCTGAGTATTATCCATTTTTCCAAAATCTTTATGGTTTCTGGGATTGGTACACTGGGATATAAAGCTTTAACGTCGAATGACATTAGTAGTGCTTTTGGATATACCAGTTGGTCTTTGATTTTATCGATTATGATAATTGAGAGAGCTGCTCTGTCTTCCTCCAATTTTGACTATCGATACTCAACACAATGTTCACGCATATGTTCCAAACGAGCTGCTCTGTCTTCCTCCGATTGTGATTCTTGATACTCAACATTTTGCTTGTGCATATTGTTTTATAGGAAATTTCCAGCTCTTTAAGAATCTTTTTTTTTGATTTCCGATATCTGCTATAGTTTCTGAGATATTTGCAAAAAAGTTCAACGAGCTATCGCACGCACTTTAATTGGCAGCAGCAAGAATGGACACGTTTTTCAACTTAGACGTTAACCAGTCTATGTAGCGCGCTATAAACAAATTGAAAAATAATGGGTAAAAATACAGTTAAAAAAATTTATTTTTTTCATTTTATGGATATTTTTAAGACCTTTCATTTGAAAAAAAACATTTTTAGATTTAAAAATCAGCAGGAACAAGGGCACAGATAAATTAGATTTTGACATATACAGGAAACCGACCCACACAGAAAGGTACATCACTTCTGACTCGAACAGTCCACCTCAACATAAACTAGCCATATTCAACTTTCTAATAAATAGACTACTAAAAGTGCCAATGTCGAGAAAAAATTATTTTAAAGAAGCCCAACATATTAAATAAATTGCAATATTTGACGGCTACACTCCAAAATTAATAAATAACATAATCCGTAAAATTAAATTTAAAATTCTTAAAAGAAACACTACGACACTAACACCAGAACGGGCCGACAACGAACAAAATAAATGGTGCAAGCTAACGTACTTCCCGCCGTGTACGAACAAAATTAAAAAAGAAATGGAAGATCATAATATAAAAATAGCTCTCGTGAGCAACTGTAAACTTAAACAGATCCTCGGAAACCCAAAAGAAAAAATAATAGACGAACAAAAATCGGGAATCTATAGCATAGAGTGTCCTTCGTGTTCACAAACATACATTGGCCAAAGCCGTAGACAAATAGGAACCCGATTCAAAGAACATATGGCTCATACGAAATACGGCAGATTAGAAAAATCCTGTGTAGCTGCACACATTATAGAGAATGACCATAAAATCGACAAATCTAATTTAAAACTTGTTAAGGCTGTTCAAAATCCCTCAGAGCTGGATGCATACGAAAGCATATACATTCAGAAATTCAAAAGAAATATTATGAATCTAGACAATGGACCGGTACCAAATTCAGATTTAATCAAAATCTTATGGTAAAATCAAGTGCCAATATATCCATCTCTCTCTAAAGATGTCGAAATACAAAGAACGTGTTCACTGCGCAAGGCATAACTCAGCACCAATCAGGTGCAGTCTTAGAATAGCGTCTAAAGTCGGCCGAACATATATAAGTAGCGTAAAACCAAAATAGTTTGTGATACCGTCACCAAATTAGTAACAAGTAACATATCCTGGGACAATATAAGAGTAATTTTAATAAGAGTAAAATTAACAGGAACAAATGTGAATGAAGAAATTTTAACAAGATCAATTTCAATATAATTTAAAATTTATTATATTTTAAATCTAGTATATATTTTAATCTAGTTAATTTTCTATTTATTTTTTGTCTGTTGATCTCGACTTTATAACTATCTCTAATTGTCAAAGAGTAAAGTACGACTAGCTAATTTATACTGATTATGACTACATTTTAGTCGAAATACGTATTTATAATACAAAAAACTGATCTAGGTAAAGGGGACGAATTTGAAATTTTATTTCAAAAACCTAGAGTTCTCACTAATTATCATTCGATAATATAATGTTTTCTTCTATCTCTATGTCCCCATTTCCCTTTGGCGTATGCCATTTATTAATAAAATTGGCCTTGAAAATACTAAAATGATATCAAATACGACATATCATTTTGATCAGACTTAAATTGTGACTAGAGAGTGATTTATGTATTCTAAGGAAATTTGCTAAGTTGACGCAGCTCCTGCATAATGCTTTTTTTTCAGCAGAGCTGATGAATTAACTCGTGGGTGTGTGTATGAAATGTATAAAATAAGGAATATTAAATATTTTTAATTTAGTTTTTGGTCATCATCGTTACAGATATGCAACTAAATGGTTCACACTTTTTGTTTATTGCCTATTAAGAAATGTTTTCAATATATGAAAATCCTAAAATTACTAAAGAAATTCGCAAATGAACAATTGGTTCGATTTTAAAATGAAAAATGTATCCAGCGTATGGGAAAGTTTAGATCCTTTTGTAGTTCTCCAGGGTGATAGAGGCTGAGTATTTTATTATATTTAATTTAAAAAAATAATAATTATATTTTTGACATAATAATAATTAAAAATAATAAGTAAAAAATTTCATATATTTACAGGTTGTTTGTGACGTACAAGTACATGGTATTTGGTACACATCTAAGTTGGGAATTGAACCAACGACCTCTGGCATTCTAGACCAATTCCCATCCTAGATGCATGGGTTTTCATATCAAGCATTTGATGTCAAGGAATGTTATCAACGTTCACACATATCACTTAATTGTCAAATTAAGTAAAAGCTAGTCACCGTTGGTATAATATAACAGAAAAATAATCATACTAACAATGGATATAATAAATAATAGTTTAAAAAAATTAAAAAAACACGCTTTTATAGCTAGCCGAACTAAAAAGTAGAAAATAATTTTTTAATTATTTTGTTTGTACAAAAGCGTGGGTGCTTAACATCAAATTATCATATCAAATCAATATCCTTAATATCAAATTATAGTGAAAAGCACCTCTCGCTGTTTTACAATCAAATTAATTTAAAAATTATTTTCTACTTTTTAGTCCGGCTATAAAAGCGTGTTTTAGTTTGCTTAAACTATAATTTAATTTTTACTTTTTAGTCTTACTTTACAACTAGAATGTGTACAGAGATATTAGGATTTAAATTTTCAATCTTAAACCGTCAATATCTCTGTAAATATTGGAGGAACAGAAAAAAATGATTTGAAACTTAACTATAGTAAAACTAATTTTCTACAGCTTTACTTCTTATGGGTTTTCGATTTTTCCAATATTAAGAGAGATATATCAAATTTTTTGTTTCCCCCTCCCTCTAAACCCTTTTCCCTTACCGATTCCGGTAATGCTTACCATAAAAATGCATTGAAACGACAATTATAAGTGGGTTAAAATTGATTTCAAAGATTCCGTTACATAGATACATACATACCAAGTTAATAAAAGCGTGTTAAAAAGACGATAGTTTACAAAAAACAATTAATGACTACGTAAATAATAATTATTAAAAAATTAATAATACATCAACATTAAAACATAGTGAAAGATCATATACATTCCACTACCATAACAACTCAGGTAACTCAGCGGTAGAGCATTAGTCTAGAATATCAGATGTCGTGGGTTCAATTGCCATCTTTAATGTGAGCTAGAATTATATCCAATCACCATAGTAGCCGGATAAATATAGTCAAAATCAACACATTCCGCCTTTTCGAGCAAAAAATTTGACTGTAGACAAGTAATTCAACCAACTCAAAACAAAGCCCTGTGTATACTATTAAACAAAGAGTTTTGGGGAGGGTAAAGAAAACTACGCGTCGAAATCTCCGTTAATAAATTTATTTGTATATTTAGTCAGTATTATTTGTCAACTTTTTCTCGGGGACATATTTTAAAACCAAAGCAATGTTAATTGTAAAGTTCAATATATTAGTTATCAGGCAACAAAAAACTACATTAATAAATTTTCACTCTAATTAGAATATGGAACCAGATATCTCCAATGCATGCATAATTTAGGCAGGATAAATACCTAAACATGTAAAAGTTTGTAAAAGCAATCATTTTTAAAACAAACCTAAATATAAATTTTTAACTTAAAAATTCTTAAAGTAGTATGTTATTATTTTTCCGAGGACAAATCAATATCTCTTTCTTTTTTTTTAACAACTGTTTAAACAAAAAATGCAATAATCACTGAAGATAGAATGCATCTAATTATGTGGGCATACGAAAGTATCTACATACACAAATTAAGAAAACAGATAATTAATTTAGACCACGGCCCAATTCCAAATTATGATTGCAAAAAATTAAACCATATTCAAAATTTAAAATATAAATATCAAGGTTAGCTTCGATCAACATCTCCACCTTATTGACAATAACAACACCGCATAGTCAGAAAAACGATAACACCAATAAATGGGTTGGTCTTAACGAGTTTAATTGGTCAGTCAACTCAAACAATCCTTCAGGTACTTACTACCTCAGTCAGAACATATAAAAGACAAAACTTTTTTACTATTATTGTGAGACATGCACCAAATTAACAAACGAGTATAACATATCTCTGACTCCATATCCTAGATATAGTTACGATTAGCTAATTCATACTGATGATGACTACCTTGTAGTGGAAATACGTATTTATAAAATGCAAATAATTTTTCTAGGAATTCAGGCAAAATTTGAAATTCAATTTAAAATTATAAAAAATGTAATAATCACTGAAGAATATAAAGATATATAAATATATATATATATATATATATATATATATATATATATATATCAAATTTAATTGTAATTTTAGGGTGACCAAATTTAGCCCCCATAATTTTTGTGCGCACAATGATCTGAGTGTTTTGGTTGTGGCTCAAATCATGTCTTTGGGTGGTTTTCGTTTTGTTATAATGTATTGTCGTCTATTGGATGTTGTAGAAAAATGATAGAATCGTGGAAGGAAGTGGAGGTGTGGGCTATTATCCACTTGGTTCGACTCACCCTGTATATATATACATATTTTTCAGTGTGAATATCGGCATAGTTCCTATCAAAGTCAGCGGCAGACGCATACCCTACCAATTCCTAGTCTGCATATGAATTCTTTGTCCTCCACTCACATCATAAAAATGTACAGATAATAATTAATAAAGGTTAAAAATAATGATGTGGGTGGCTTCTCTTATAGACCGTGGTGTCTCAGAAATGGACGTTAAACCCCATTATAATTATTATTATCACTATTATTATATTCTTCAGTGAGTATTACATGTATTTATAATGAATTTATGTATACTTAATTCAAATTTGGCGCGCATCATTTTCTTCTTAGTGAACATATCCGATTAACAAAAAAGACAGAAATCAAATTAAAAAAAAAATTTTACTAAATCAGAACTATGCGCTAAATCGTATCGAAATTTTGTCGCTTTTCAGTATCTTCCATCGCCTTCGTCGAATTTTTTGCCAATTTTTTTCTTTAAACTATTCTAGTTAGTGTTTGTGACAACCCTATCTAGTGTCTCGCTTTAAAGTAGTCCCAAATATAATACTCAGGAGCGCAGAAATCCTGATGATTTTGAGGTTCATCTCAGATTTCTTGACACCATTTTTTAATTCAATCGCATCATAAATGACCGTCATTATGTATTTGTAAATACAAATTTAAAAGTATTTCATCATTTTGCAATATTTATATGCTTCATAGCAGGACGTTAGTTGACCACAGCAGTTTGTTTTAGAACTCCGATTCGTCTCTCATGTTTTTGGCAAAATTGATTCGAGACATTACACATAGGATCACACTGATTCTTTATCATCTTCACAGAATCGGCATTCCGTCTCATCATTTAGTCTAACCTTTGGAAGGTGCGAGCGAGAGAGTTTGTACCCAGTCACCGCAGGAACCTTCGATCTTCTTCTAAACCAGCTCTGTAAACAGACTTTGTGGTGGCGTTTTTTGGAAGCTTGGCACTAGAAATCCACGATGTTTGTCTATGTTACAAGGCGAGATGGCTTGGCTTAAAGCTAATAAGTCTTGTATAAGCTTGTAAAGAAACGCAACCAGTCCAAGGGCCGAGCGGTCAAAGGCGTTATGTCTGCGCAGTATGCCTACTTGAAAACTGGGAAGTTATGGGTTCGAATCGCGACATCGGCAATTTGTCGAAATTAAAAAAAAAAGGGTGGTTAATTGACTAAACTGTCGGCGTATGAACAAGAACGAAGTAACCGGCTATGCTTGAGAAGGTTTTCTGCAGTTTCACGAGCTCCAGATGAATATCATATCCTACCACATATCCTGCAGCCACATATCCTACCAATTCCTAGTCTATACACAAAAATTCCTTCCACTCCACTTGCATCCTCACATCCTTAGGCATCACAATGGACCTTATAGTCGAAGTGTACAATCCTCTACAATCTATCTATCTATCTGAAGAAACGCAAGAAAGCATAATAAATATATTATTGAAAATTCTTTATGATAAAATAATAAGTTGAATAAAACAATATAAATATATTTTAATGCTTGTCCAATTGTTTTAAATTGAAAAAAAAATGCATTCGATAAAAAAACGTAACATAACTATAAATTGTCTAGCAAATAAATCAATTTTGGTAATAAAAATTTGTCATATAAATAACATACCTAACTTCTGTACAAATAGGGAAATATTTTATAACATACAGGATGGCGCATAAGTAGGAATACTATTTAAAAAGAGATGATAACGAAAGCAGATATTTATTAGTGAAATTATACTGAAAAAAACATTCTGCTGATTGATGCATTATAAATGTATTTAATGCATTTATAAATTGATTTTCTTTTTAAATTAAATTTCAAATTTTGCCCCAATACGTATTTCGAATACAAGGTAGTCAACATCAGTATGCATTAGCAAATCGTAACTATCACCGGGATATGGAGTCAAAGAAATGTTACTCGTTGCTAACTTGGTAGGTATCATCATACTGATGTTGACTGCTTTGTAGTCGAAATACGTATTTATAAAATACAAATAATTGTTCTTAAATTTGGGATTTAATTTAAAAAAACCTAGAGAACTCTTTTTTTTGTATCTTCCATTACCTTCGTAATTAGTGTTTCTTGAAATATACTCTCTATTTCTCGCCAAATATTATAAACACATAACTTAGAAATGACCCCTCCATGGTATGGAAGTCACGGTGAGGTGGACCGTTCCTGCACAAACATCAATTCCAACTTATGGAAACGAACTTATGAAAACTTACTTCTTATGGAAATAAAGAAGAACGGGATATCGACGCAAAAACCGTAAACAGCAAATTTTTATAGTCATATGCTTGGAAACTTGGTATTACTTCAATTGAAGAAACATTGAGGGCTGTTGGTATTAGAAGAATGGTCATGCAGTCCATTCTGCAAGTGATGCAATTACCGTTTTGCAGCAATACTACCGAATCGATTGATTCCGTAATCGAAATGGAAATTTGAAATAACCATCCATATCTCAAGATCTCTGAGTTACTTTTTAGCGAATTTCCTCCACAAGAAATATAGCTATTGTTTTTGTACCAATATTGGAATTTCGTAAAAATTTCTTCAAATGTCCATCGATGCTACCTACTAGATGTTAAAACTCACTATCGTAATATATATATATATATATATATATATATATATATATATATATATATATAAGTTCATGTGTCTGTAGACTCTCTAGTGGTCACAGTTTTATTCCGATTGGAAAGAAATTTGGTATATGAGGCGCTCTTGGTATTCAAAAGGTCAAGTTCGAATGGGTAAAATCGGGCAAGGGAAAAGGGGGGTTTAGAGGAAGAGGGAAACACAAAATTTGACATATTTCCCTTAATATTTAAAAAATCTAAAAATTTATAAGAAGAAAAGTTGTAGGTACTTAGTTTTACTATAATTTTATATCTTATCATTTTTCTGTTACACCAATATTTACAGAATTATTTACAATTAAAGTTTGAAAGTTAAAATTCTAAATATCTCTGTACACATTGGAGTTTGGCAAAAATGCTCAGGTAATGGATTATAACAAACTTGATTTACTACAACTTTACTCCTGATACATTTTTCGATTGTTCTATAACTAAGAGACATATTTTATATTTTATGTTTTCTTCTTTCTTTATTCCCCCCTTTCCTTTGACCTATGCTATTTAGTAATAAAATTGGCCATTCAAATCGCAAAATTTGATCACACTAAATTTATAACCGCTAGCGAGTGATTTATGTTAATCTAAGGAAGCAGCTCCTGCGTAACGAATTTTTTTCTTTTGGGCCACCTTAAAGTGAGATTTAAATTAATAGGCAGCAAGCACTAGAACAGCTAAAAGGCAATGTTTGGGGAGAAATACAGAGAATATATCCAAAAACATTAACAAACGTGATGGAAGAGATTCATAAAATCGCCTTTTAACAGATATTATTTTCAATATCACCTTTAATTAATACCACCTCTTCTAATATTAGCGAATTTCCTCCAAAGGAAATGCAGCTTTTGTTTTTGCACCAATGTTGGAATTTCGTAAAAATTTCTTCAAATGTCCATCGATCCTACCTATAAGATGTTAAAAATCACTGTCGCTAAAAATACATATGTACTTTTTTTAAATGTCTGTGGACTCTCTAGTGGTCACAGTTTTATTCCAATTGAAATGAAATTTAGTATTTGAGTCGCTTTTGGTATTCTAAAGTTTAAGTTCGTTAATGGGTAAAATCGGGCGAGGGGAAAGGGGATTTTGAGGGAGGGGAAACCACAAAATTTGACTATCTCCCTTAATATTTGAAAAATCGAAAAATTTATCAGGAGTTAAGTTGTAGCTACTAAGTTTAACTGTAATTTTGTTTCGTGTCATTTTTCTGTTACGCTAATATTTACAGAAATATTTACAATTAAAGATTGAAAGTTAAAATTCTAAATATCTCTGTTCACATTAGAGTTTGAGAAAAATAATCAAGTAATGAATTGTAGCAAACTTGATTTTCTACAACTTTACTCCTTATACATTTTTCGATTCTTCTAATATTAAGAGAGATATTTAATATTTTGTGTTTGACAAGAATACATAAAATATATTTTATCGTAAAAAATTTTGATTGTCGTTTTCATAGTAACTATAAACTACAATGGTTATATATCGTTCTATTTTGGCTATTAATAAATTTAATTTTTGCAAATACTAATGTCATATCAGATATTATATTTCATTTTGATCACACTAAAATTATGACCACTAGAGACTGATTCTATGGCAATTCGCTAAGTTGATGCAGCTCCTACGTAACGAATTTTTTTTTCTTCCGTTTTAAATGGAATATCTACTTTTACACCACTCTGTATTCAGAGAGTTAGTACTACTATGTATGTGTATATGCAATAACATAAAACTGATTGTAAGATAATAAATTTTGTTAGAATGAAATCAGATTTTTATTAACCATTTCATTTCATTCCATTTTTTTTTTGCCAATAGATATAGAAGATATATCTTCCTTAAAAAACCTCAAATTCAATAATTCTATATAAAAATTATGGTTTTAAACTCAAACAAAATGGTTATCACAATCGTTTTAGCTGTTATTCGTTTCTAAAATTTATAACCTACGAGTAGTGTTTTTGTATAAATGAATTACGATTAGTCCGAGGAATATAAATAAATTTTATGACTGTAAATGACGTTTGTAGAGTCGTTATTTTGGAATTACGTTTCCAGAATCATTAATATTTATGCTACAAAATAAAAAAACTAAAGTTATCAAGTACAAAAAAAAAACTCTTCACGCCTTGAAAATTTGAGATTTAAAAAGTAGAATCACAACGTATAATCCAAGAAAATGAATAAAAATATTCCAGTTTGATGAAAATCAATAGGAAATTTCAGATTAGAGCTTAGATGGTAAAATTTTGTAGGTCCTGATCGGAATTTAATAAGGGGGATTTTTATGATCCAGCATGGTCCTACGCTTTCGAATCAAGCGTGTTCCGATAGGAATTTATAACAGGAGCAAGAGAGAAATTTCGAATGTTTTTTTAATATAAGTAGATCGGGCCCAAAAGAGTTCTATTGAGCTTTTGGGTTTGATTTATAAAATAAATTGTATGAAGTCATTTCCGGCTTTGTTTTCTATTTTGTGAATGTGGTTTCCTTTAAAAACTTCAATTGCAATTTTTAAGCTTATTGTTTTTAAACTAAAACAAAATGGTTTTCGTTTAACGGTATTGTTGTTGTAATATTTAATTTTTTGTCTAATATTTCTTGTAATAATAATCGCGGCGAATAAGTAAGGCGACGTGCAGCTTGAACTTGTCCTTTATGCACTATTATACTATAGAAATGTGTCACTTTCGACTTAGAAGTGAGTAGAAATTGTAATAACAAGTCTTCAGTTAAGCGAAATTTTTGTTTTTTGATATTTTTAATTTCTGATCAGTCCGAGGACTGTAAATAAATTTGATGAATGCAATTGATATTTTTAGGGCGAACTATTCAGTAGCATTACCCATAGGACTATTTAAATATTTCAAGTAGATTTAACACTTAAATATAATATATGATTGTATTTTAATCGACTAATTACATGAATTTCGTTTGAAAGATTTATTAAAAAACTATTTGTATTATTTTCTATGCTATGCAAGTCTATGCTAGTATTTTTTAACCTAAGGTTTTGTATTTCTACCTTCACTAGCAGTAGGTACTATTTGTAAATTAGGACGACTCCAAGGGCTACTAATAAATTTGGTATTTAATATTTGTATGATATTTGTAGAGAAGTTATACGGTAATAAGACATAATTATGGCATCTTAAACAAGAGTATGTGATGACTTAAATCACACAAGCGTTTCAATAATCATATTATACGTTATTATTGTCTAAAATCTCAATTGCTAAACTATTTTTTGATTTTGTAGTCTTTGCTGGTATAAACTTGCATACTTCATTTGTGGTAAGTACTTGCATTCAAATCTTCATGTATACCCTTTTGAATAAATTTAGGACGTTCAAGCACTGTGTTATATAATCCGGACAAAAAAACGGTTTGATTTTATTGTAGCACAAATACATAAACACGCATATACAACACATAGGCAAATACACTGTTCACATATACAAAATAATGTGTACAAAAAATTCATATGTACAAAAAATTTTGAAGAAAAATAATAAATTTAAACTTTTGTTTTTCGTAACACACGATTTAAAAAAAAAATTTATATAATAAACATTTAGCATTACTCTCCTAGTTTTTTTTATAATTCTGTCGAGTATTTTTTCTAATATAACAGATAATAGTTGGGCGGGCATGAAGTTTTACATGCTTCTAATGAGAGAGTGAGAGAGAATGATAACTTTGATATTAATTATCTGGCGTTCTAAACGGTCAAAAGTTCTGAAACTTCGGGATTTATTAGAAAACGTTATTTTTAGCCTGTAAACAAAAAATGAGCAAAATCTGTCAAAAGTGGTGGTATGCTAAAACATTATTAGTTAAAGTAATCACTAGGACTAGAACCGTAGACCGTCGTCTAACCTGTACGATTTGCTAAACCTTACACTATAGTTACATTATCTCTACAGATTTTTTATTTATAACATAAACTGGTTCTAAATAGTGGACAACTCAAATACAATTTACTATAATCGTACTAGATTTGATTTGTATGTAGTATTCGTGACAAAATATGTTCATTGAATGCTCATTGTTCTGAAATTGTAATATTTTAATGTTGCTTTTACAGGCTGTATCCCAAAACCGAATACCGTTGGTACAAAAAGTTTGAAATTTAATACGTTGTTGTACTTTAGGAGAATACGTTTTAAATTGACATATTACTATTTTCACTTATGAAAGATAAATAGATTCATTATTAATGGGGTGATATAAAAAAACAAAGATGGCTTGAAAAAAAAGCCTTAATAATACTGAAATGAAAGAAAAATGGGTTACTTAACATTTAAATTATGTTTTGAAATTGGCTTAGATAATATTAAACAAAAAATTTCCAAGCTAACTCATTTATATGGTGCAAAACAAAAAATGAGCTTCGGTAAACAACTACTCTCTAGAGGTCGCTTTGGGTAAATCTGAAACAATCGCTTAGTTTGACAGATGGTAATTTGGTAGCCGCTCATCAGTCAGAAATGACAGCCATCGACGGATCGTAACGATCAACTTGTTAATGTTTTATTACCGCATAGCCGAAATGAATCAGCACATGCTGCAAACGTACCTGTAAGTGACCCGACTAGAAGCTTTCCGAATTATCCCAAAGGTATCACATGGAAGAAGAATTGGTATACGTCCAATCAACACGTTCTGGTGACCGTATCAACAACCAATTGTCCCATTAAAGTACCTTGGTAGGGGTCTATCTTAATCCCTAAAAGCTATGGAGGATTATACCCGAGCCGAATGTCGTATCTCACACGTCGATCAGGGGACTACCAGAAATCACTTTGAGCGTCATCACTTTGAAGAAGCTCAGAAAAACCATTTATGGTTCCTGTAATCCGTGATGTAGGCTGTACATGACCAGTAAAACTAGTCTATGGTGCTTGAACCAAGCAACCCATAGTACCAACCTAACCATTGGTGGGGGTCTTCGGATATGCTACTTCCCGGGTTCTCCAGAGTTATGCATGCCACTTCTAGCAACCAGGTATGCACAGCACAGTTTATCATTCTTACACATGTATAAATTGATACACGAATAAGGAAATTTCTCCGTCAGTTTTGTAGTGCATCTGCCATATGCACATATGAGTGTCTCACGGGAGTACCACGTGAAAGAAGAACTGACTTGTTAATCACATGCTTTTCACTCGAAGTTTAACACCGTACCACAGGTGTAATCATGGATATAGATTGACATAATTATCCTTAGGTCCGACCCGACTAGAACAAGACAAAACCCATTTTCAGACAATGAGTCTGAATTTTTGGTTTCCCATTATCCTTATTTTTCGCTATTTTTTGCATAAACTATTGACCTTATTAAAAAATGAGACGATTTTTTTCCTACAAAAATGCTCCGAAAAACTTTTTCAAAAACTGAGCACATTAAGATATTAAGCAAATAAAAATATTAACCCCTATAAAAAAATGCGGCAGAAAGCGGTTGTCCCAAAGTGATTTTCGTAGTTGTTAAACTTATTTCAAAGCAAACACTAAACAAAAATTCCAATTTTTTACATGTTATAGTCCCTGAGACAGACAGACACGGAAATTACTCCATAATATTTCGGTTTTGCCAATTTTGGCACGCAACGATTCAAAATACTAATTTATTATAAATGAAATCCTATCAGCATGTTTTTTAAGTGAAATTTAATAATTGTAACTTAAAATTTTTTAATTAAAAAAAAACAATATGTATTAAACCATAAATTCACAGTAAAAGTACAATCTCAAGAAATCTTCTCTTAAATCTCAAGTAGAGATAGAAATATTTAACTGCTAAAACCATATATACAGTATTTCCTTTTGATGTTGTAATAACTCGTTAAAATGTATAGTAGAAGTTTCATTCAATTCGAGAGTGAATTTACCTTCTTGATAAATAGACTAGTAAAGAAGTGCTTTTTTTCGAATTCCACTTTGCCTTCTCCATCTAGAAAGTTTTTGAAAAAGTTGAAGTCCCACGTAAAAAAATTGCAAAAGTTATAAACAATTTAGTTAAAAACAATTAGGGGGTTTCGTTTTTTGGAAATATCTCAAAAACTATTGTAAATATCGGAATAAGGCTAATGTTTTATTGATGGATAATCATAATTTTTTAAATTTTCCAACGGGGATCTTTTTTAAATCCTTCAAAGAATAGCTCCCTGAAGTAGTAAAAAAAATTCCAGACTTTTTATTTTTGAAATTATCGGGGTTATCCAGATTGGAAAAATTTTTTATTAACAAAAGCATAGGAAAAATTGGGGTAAAAATTATTTGCCGACGGATTATTGTTTGTTGAAATACATAATCCACTAAGTACATACATTTTTTTTTTCTTAATATTCATATTTAATGGGTTAAAAAATTTTTTTTATTCAAGTGTCTGAGTCAAGCTGAGTCGAATCACTCGTTTTCAATATATATTTGCATCTCTCAACTAAAACTATAAATATTAGTGGTACAGTTCCGGGAAATTTCCTGCTCTTTAAGAATCTTTTATTCGATTTCCGATATTTACAATAATTTTTGAGATATTTGCAAAAAACGAAAGTCCCTTTTTTTTACTAAATTGTTTATAAATTTTGCAAATTTTTTACGCGGGACATCAACCTTTTCAAAAACTTTCTAGATGCATTTGCGAATCGAACGACACCTTGGTCATAATTTTCTGAGAAGGCGAAGTAGAATTCGAAAAAAAGGCACTTCTTTACTGGTCTAAAGGTATCAACCTGTAAACAGAAAAAATATTGAGCCTACTAATTTATATTCAGTAATTTTGGTGATACAACAGTTAGCCGAAAATATTAAAATTATTAATATCAATTATTTTAATAAACAATCACAAAATACATAAATTTTATATGATAACAACTAATATAAACAAAAAACACAAACACGTACACATACAAAATATAAAATGTTCACATTCATTTACATTTTTAATAAACTTTGTGAAAATAATAAAAGATAAATTATAAATGATCATAAATTTTGATTTCCATATTTACAATCGATTACATTACACTCTCATCCCCCGCCTTCTCTTCTATTTCATACAATATTCGAGGGAGCGAGTAAAGCATAATGATGCATGGAATACATAAAACATAACACAAAACAACAAACAAACATTTAAAAAAAAAGTGTTATTAATCTATAATTCAAAAAATATTATTATTGTGTATCATTTGATATAGAAAATGAGGTCACAATATTAAACCCTTCTTTATAGAATTTTCTATAATGGTAGAGTCAAATTAGCTTCAAAAACGGGGTTTCAGGCAGGTTAAGTGTTCTACGAGGCACGAGGCAAGCCGAGGTTTTGGTATCACCTCGATTCGCCTCGCTTTTTTAAATATCACCCTCGCCTCGTCTTGACCTCGTCCGAGGTAGAAAGTTCGCCTCAGTTGGGTTAGCTATGATCGTTGCCTCGGCCGAGGTAAAATTTTGCCTTATTTTGCATGAATGTAATAATATAGTAAAAAAAACTTGTTAGCAAATAAATATCTTTAAAACACGGAATAAAGATTGCTTAGTCTCTTCATTTTTATGGCTCCTCGAATGAAAACAGTAAATTAAAAAAAAATTTGGCCTAAGAAAATATTATGAAAAGATGAAATTCCATGATGTTTTAAGAACTATATAACAGGTTCTTCAAAAGACTTCCACGATTCCCAATGCGAAATCCATATACAAATTACTGTAAGTATAAAGTATAAAGTAAATTTACTTTTCTCTATAAAATTTGTAAACCGGTGATGAACAAATCAATTGCTTCATGTTTTTTGTAAAAATATATGTTACTACATTATTTTATAAAAAAATTACTTTTTGTAAATTTGTCCCGGCCGAGGCGAGATTTTTGGGACAATATACCTCACCTCGCCTCGGTTAGTAACAAGGATTAAAATTTTGAATCTCGCTTCGCCTCGTGCCTCGTAACCGAGAACCGAGGGGAGGCGGGGCTACCTCGTAGTCTTGGTGAAACACTAGGCAGGTTGCTCGGAACCGCAATTTTTTTTAAAAAATCGATTCATCTGGACGTTTGAATATGAACCTAAATTTTTACGCTCCGGCTCGTGACGGCACAGGGTCAAAATTGAATTTGTTTATAATAAAAAAACGTTTTTTCCTAATATCTTCTTTAAAAGTAAAAATTTGAACAATGACATAGAATATTATTCGAATCTGGGAAAAACAAAAGAGTTCTAGCCTTTCAAGAATTGTTTGAAACGATAGTATTTTTCGACTTTTCAAACGTTCTGACATGATCTGCTGGCACTCGAACGTGAGTTCCGTACTCGAATGGAGTTCTAGGTTGCAGTTCTGATACGAATCTGTACAAAACAAAAGAGTTCTAACCTTTCAAAATAATTTGAAAATTGTATTTTTGACCTTTCGAATTTCCGTAGATCATTTTGTCAATTGACTTTTTTTATGGCAAAAACGCCAGAACTATTCCTGAAAAGTATCAGGAACAGTTGAACTCAACTGCATGCGAGAAGAACTCACATTCGTTTTTGATCTGCTGCAAAATGATCTGCTAAGTTCACTCGCATCTATATTATCTTCATTTTATATGCAGTTCCAAGCAACCTGCCTGAAAAATGTTCATTTGACTCTAGTATAAAAGGATGTTGATTTATAAAGTTAGATGTTTTCACCTACTTTCAAAAACAATTTTCTTCGCTTAGGGTGTTGGTTTTAACTTCTCTAAAGACTCTCAAAGACTCTCAACTTTTGGCTATTGTATATATATGTATGTACAGGTGGGGTCAAAAGTCATAGTTTTTTGAAAGGGTGGATAGGAGAAGAAATTCAAAGATGAAAAGTCCTTGGACATTTTTGCACCTGACCCACGGTTAATTAGATATTAATTAAATACAGGAACCAATAAGAGAAACGGGTTAACGGAAAAAGAAATGAAAAATTCTTTAAAAAAATATTTTTGGGATTATCATAAGGATAGTCAGGATAGTTTTCTAGGACCTCAAAAATTCAAGATCTTATAAAAACTCAGTTTTTGATAATCGGACTGAAATCAAAAACTTTCCAATATTTGAAAACCTTCAATTTACTTAACGAAAAGTTGAAAATTAGTAAAAATTGCAATTGATTTGATCAGCGCAAAAAAACATTAATAAATTCTTAAGTATAATTTTTTCAATATTTTAGTGAGCTAAATTATGGGTGATTGGTTGCTTAAATTTTTTAACGAAAAATGTAGTTTTCAGGTATAATGAATCATTCAACTTTCATTGAATTAAGAACTCGCTCCCCTCACGTATCTCTGCTGCCGCTGCGTTTATTCCCCACTATTTCATTTTCCGTTAACACCCTTCTCTAATTGGTTACTTTATTTAATTAATATCTAATTAACGGAGGGTCAAGCCCAAAAATTTCCAAGGACTGTTCGTCTTAGAATTTCATCCCCTATTCACCCTTTCAATAAACTCCATGACTTTTGACTCACCTGTATATATATATATATATATATATATATTTATATATATATATATATATATATATATATATATATATATATTTATATATATATATATATATATATATATATATATATATATATATATTTATATATATTTATACATAATATACACAAAATAGACCTGTAGGGATTAGATAGAGACAATAACAATTAGATAGAGACAACCCAAAATATAGAACAAGCGCCTTAGTATTTTTTTTTTTTTTAAATTAATCATTACTAGAAATCAACCAATAATAAATAATAAGTATTTTTCTTATCATTCAGATACAAAGAAAACTGACCGTACTTAATATAAATTCGTCCTATTGGTGCATAATCATCATCATTATTCCGTGTGTGAGAAATGTAGAACGATCTGGTATATGACAAATAAACAGTGCAAGCAGATGGAGTATTAATAGCAAATCCAAAAAATACCTTCACGAATATCTGAACATCCTGCCCTTTTTAAGACGGATATCATTAAAGTTAGATAGTGTTTGTAAACTATTAATTTGGTTCTTGGTAAATTTCATTTGAGAATTTCGAAAAAGTTTTTAAGTTTGATGATTTCTTCTCCCTGGTTTGCGACGTTTTGAATCATGTATAGTTATTCTACGAGGCAGAGTTTATTCGCCTGTCCTTTGGTATTAACATAGGTGTATAATTTTGTGATATGATCTATAAAATTTGATTGCTCTTTGTTTGAATGCTTTGGGTTGTATTTTAATTATACATTCGAAGAGCAACTGAATAAAAATGTATGATAGATGGTTTAAATTATCTCTATACTACTATTTGTAATAATATTGTAGATTTTAATCGATTTCGTACAAAAACGACTCTTTGATATTATTTCCAGCTTTAAAAGTGGCACTCTCTTAAAGAAATTTTACATAAAGAGAATCAATTGATTATATTACATCGCGGTATCTTGGCTCTCTTTTTAACTGTAAAAAAAGAAGCACTGTCGAATCTATACAGATTTTAATACTCGAAACAAAAAAAAATAAACAAAATGTTTAATTTTAATCAACAATTTTTTTATTCAAACAATACTAATTTATAACAATGATTAATTCAACAATGGTAACTTCAAACCGCATTACTGCTTCTTTCGGACTGAATTTAACAACTCACTTAAATTGGGTTAGGCACCAGCTTTATATACCGTCGCAACAACATGTTTAGACGATATAAAAAAACAAATCTTGTTTATCCCAATAAAGTTAGTAACCCAATTTAAAACTTATATAAGTTATACAATAATAAGCGTTTATGTTAATTTTTTTTTTAAATAATAGTTTTGCTATAAAACAAATTATCTTTTTATCTTCTTTTTTTTTTTAAATAAAATAATTTTAGATCTTAAACTATTTTCCTTATTATTTTCTTTTTGCAATTAGATTGTGTGCTGAGGTCTTAAAAATTATTTCACTAATTTTCATTACATCAAAGAACAATTAATATTTATTCGACGACAGTGCACTTAAAAAATTGAGAATAATTTCGGCAAAAGAATTAAAGACAGTATGAGATAACATAGGTTTTCATAGTTTGTGAGGCGCAAAAGAGGAGCTAGAATCGTTTTTTTAATTATTTAAACCTCATTGGACTTTTTTCTTTTCTAAACATTTTTTTCTAACGACAAAAGAGTTATTATTAAATTTTCGTGAAACTCATTCTCATTCTTTTCGTTTCATCTTGTCGTTAAGTCATAATTTATCCGTGAACTAATAGAGAAAAACTACGTTTGGCTGAGCCTAGACATGAAAATACGTCGAAAGCATAGAAAGTAGACGTAGTAATAGAAAATGATAGAAGTAGAAAGTAGACCTAGAAAGCGGGAATTTGTATGTATTGAGGATTCGACGTAAGAAAAATTATTCATTATTCTGATTGTTATATTTTTGAGATATTTATGCGTGTCGTGATGTGTGATTTGATAGTTCCTAATATTTTGATTTTTCATTAGTTTTTTAAACCATTTTTCAATATATAATCCAAATAAATTTTCAATACATAATCTATATAATTATTTATAGGTTTTAAAATACAAATATATGCGAACGAGTCCATGAGTCATTTCAAACAAACGTTCTCCACCTGTAGTTGGGGAAGCAAATCCGATTTTGATCGTTCACAAAGTCAATTTTTGGCAAACTCTTTTCGTTTTGAACTCATCGTGTTGAAATGGAGTAATTCGAAAATTTTTTGGAACCATTTGAATGTAAAATATCATAATGTAAAATACCTCAATATGCATCTTAATCGGTGTTTTACATAGAAATAGCATATTAAACCCAAAAGAAATGCTTTCAACTTTGGATTCAAGAAAATTAACTGACGCATACGAAAACAAGCATCATTAACATTGGAAAATATACAACTGCTAATATAGAACCCTAAATCAAACCAACCAAGTGTGGACTTTTCAAGAAAAAACCAAACCTACCATGACTTTTCAAGAAAAGCACCAATTTTTGAGTAAACAATTTAATGATAAGCGTAAATATTTGAGTTAAACACCAGTATGTGCTGGAAAAAATCACGAGAAGAGTACAATTCCACGCAATAGTCTTCCTTCACGATCACCATTTATTTGTAGTCCTCGGCCTGTTTGTAAATTAAAAAGACAAAAAAAATAATAGGAGACATTCTGTATAATTAAATGTATATTTTAGGTGAAGAAACTCTCCGTACAAAATGTTTTTATTTACAAAGATTTTATTTTAAATTGACTGTAATATTCTTTGAAAAATAACACTAAATATATTAAATTGTGCTTTACTGTATAGCATAAAAGTACATCAATGTGCATACAAATAGACTATTTGCCTCATTTCTCTAATAAATTGAATGAATTTTTATGTTTTTATACCGATCAATTAACTTACAATACTCAATACTGATAAACCCGAATGGCAGTAAAGAATTACTTACATCAAAGACGTTCTACACCATACACGTTCCTCCTTTGAAAAATAACTCACTAGATTGAATGTTCACAATCACATGTAATGGCAGTGTATTATACAAAGTGATCAGCTGTTGAATTAGTTTGAGTATTGTTTGAGTATTGTTCAGTTAAAACTGACTCATATAACTAAAATATTCACTTTTGTTTAAGGTTGTTAGGAAAGTGGTAGGAGTAAGTCAACCAAAATTAACGGTAAAGTTCGTGTAACACAAAATACACAAATTCTAACCTCGTTCAAATAATTTTTTTCTAATATCTTTCAGGAATAAAATTTATTAGATTTTTTGATTTTGTTAATTGTATCCAAATTTTAATTTTTAATAAATGGAATAATTTTAACTTGAAAAAGTTAATATTACGATTATGGGAAATTTTCATAAAATCTATAATGAACTTATACAGATAAAATTTTAATTAGAATTACGCGCGCCTACCCACCTTTTTCGATCTATAAGTATCTCAGAACCCAAAAACAGGATTGTTTTGAAATTTGGTTCAGGTATTTATAAAACTCGGATAATCATTATGACAATTATTTGATAATTATTTTTCATAAACCTGACATTTCTGGTGGTCGAGAAATATGTAATTCATTAAATTGAATTTTCTTCCTAACAACATTAAAATTTATTTTAGATATTTCATCAATAACTTTTATTTCATATATATATATATATATATATATATATATATATATATATATATATATATATGTATATATATGATCATAACTTTGTTGATATAGCGGACAGCTTCTTGGAAGCATTGAAGAATACAATTTAGTTTATTTAGCTTCTATTTAGCTTTTATTTAACAAACAAAACACCACCAGAGTGGGAGTAAGAAGGTCGAGTGTGTATAACGACTATGTAGACTTAATATGTGAAAAATGAACTGATCTATTGAAAAATTTGCAAAAGTATACGAATTGAAACTTTCAACCTTTGACGTTAGAAATGAACTTTATCGTAACAAATTATTCTTCTCGATCCGAATGTTGAGGTATACCCACAAGACCAATAACGCTTGTATTTTAAGTCCTTGGGCATACGAATACTAACCTCTTTGGTCTTTGCAACCAGATATACAACCCCATTTTTCAAAACAGCTAATTATATGAGTAACTGTTCGAATGATTGCCTATCCTCAAATGCCACAATAAATAAATTGACACATTCCTTTGCCGAATGTTCCCCAAAGTACCATTTAATAATTTGCAATTTTTCTATTATTGTGTAATAACCCATTGTTAGAATACGTTCAACCAAATATTTCCTATGCATTCACATACGTAATGAATAATAATATTATCAATTGTAATGTGCATCACTAAATCCCCACTCTTAAATGACATCAAACAAACACCATACAGTATACACCACAAACCTGTTGTTTGTATGTATGTGTGTTTTATAGTTTTATAGTTAATATTTTATTTTATTATTTAACATTGATTCTCTATTAGAAATGCTTTTGAAAACGGACTGTATGTCCTTGGTACATATTGTCTTAGAAAATTCACTTTTGAAAACGGCTACAAAATGATTATTAATATTATTATTATTATGTTTATTATTCACCAAAATAGACTTTAATACCCATGTGTACATTTTTTCTCAGATATCCGATAATGTCAATAAAAATATGGATTCCATTTTGAAAATGACAAGTTTTTCGTTAAAATACCTGGAAAATGTTTATTTATGTAAATTGTTATTTCCAGTTATTGTTATTGATGCAAATATATAGAGAATACAGTCATTTGAATAAACCCACGACGCCAGTGAAAGAAAACTGCACAGGAGCGTGCATAAGTAGAAACACTTTCATAATTTTTATTCCGATGCCACTTCTCAAAACATTCGATTATAAATCCTCACTTTTCACCATACAAATTTCGAGAAATAAATTGGGGAACAAGTCCACGTTACGATTTGGCGTTTTTTTCTAACACTCAAAACCTTTTTTTTTATTATCTAAACTTCAGAAAAAGAATTAAAAAGTTCGGTGTATAATTTATCATTTACTAGCTGAAATAAACTTATTTTAAACCACGTTATTCTTATTTCTGAACGTATAACTATTTCGTGAGCAAAATAGTTTCTTTTCGAGATAGGAAAGAAATTTCAATCAGTTTTCATAAAAAACTCACTACCAAGTCCAAAATGAAATTTACATTTTCTTTTTTTAAGGAATGTTTTTTTTTTTTTATATACAGCCTACAATGTAGTTTGAATATATTACATCTATATACAGACTACAATGTAGTATGTGTGTACCCCTTTTGTTCCATTCGTTTTGGAGTCTTCTTGCGAACTGATCGGTATTAGTGACTCTTTGTGTCACAATATCTCGCGAAAACAAAAGCAGCTAGAACATATCACGAGAGATTTCAAAAATGAGGGTTTCTCTAACAATTTCTTTTCTACAAATTTTGTACATGGTTTTTCTTGTGAACACGAAAATGATCTAGGACACTCAAATTTTAGGTAAGGCAATACCTTGCTACTTTTGACAGGGGTCGATTTCAGATGTACATATTTTAAATGGTAGATAACGCATTAAAGGCAAAAAACTATTTAATTGTTAATTATAAAGAGTATTAGGGTTAAAATTAAACCAACTTTTAAAGAATTTTTCGACATTAACCATCCCAAGGTTTTACGAAACTAGAAATATCAAAATTATTCCTCATATTTACCAACGCTTCAACATTTCGCAACACCTCAACAAACTGAGGAATATTTCTGAATTTTGTCATGAGTTCGTCTAGATGATGTCATTTTATTGTATTGTCATCATAATTGCATAGCATTGTAAAATTTTTGCTCGATTCAAAATTTTGAGACTACTATGTTCAACGTCATCTTTAGCCGGTAAGTCTTTCATAGTCTTGGTTAGTCTTGAAAGCCAAGTTAAGGTAGTTGGTACAGGTCATTAAGGTACAGGTCATAATGAATTTTAACACAGTATTGTTAATGTCACGTGTAACACACACGGCGTCAATAGTTGCGCTATCATTTCCAAAGTTTTAAAATTGATTAGTTCCATATTTATTCGGTTTTCGGGAAAATATTTTAAATAAAAGTTGTTAGTACAGTTATAATGAACCACTTTTACCCGATTCATATTTTCGAAACCGAATAAATAAAGAATAAATCAATTATAAAGTTTCGAAATGATAACACGACTTTTGACGCCAAGAATACATAAGTTATAAAATTTTTAATCAGTTTTAAATAAAATATGATAATAACCACACGTCAAAAACGTTTTACGATAAAAAAAAGGAGCCAATACATATATATATATTTATATATATATATATATATATATATATATATATATATATATATATATATATATATATATATATATATATATATATATATGTATATATTTATATATATATATATATATATATATATAAAATATTTATACATGAAACTACTGTATCAATATCCCCTCCACTGAAAATAATTGCCTATCTAAATATGTAATTGGTTCTAATATTGCAGCAAAACTGTGTCGTAAAACATCACGATTGTTTTTAGAGTTAAATATATAATTCTAATAATTATCAGTTTTTCATAAAATGTATTTTCCCTTCCATAGAAAAAATTAATGAAAGTCATATTCGCACGTTTTTCCATACTGTATGTACAAAAATAGTCATTTTTAATGGCGATTATCTGCTGTTGGTAAAATATGTGTATTAATTCTAATAATACATGTATAATATATAATTATGATAGATCATACTTAAGTTTTTAATGCGTATACCGTGAATTTTGCGTTTTTGAAGTGAAATAACTTTTTAACGGTTAATTCATTAACGATCATTGAAAAAACCAGTTTCTTATAATTACGTAAAGTATCGATAATTCGAAAATTCAACACTGTAGCTCTTTTCGTTCAGAAAATATTTCGCGGTCAAACAGTGCTCTAATATTTCCTGTAGTAATAGCACTGTAGTGAAAAGTCCGATGTGTTCCTTAAACTCGGCCTTGCGCACTACCGTGCTCTAGAATTAATTACTTTTAGTCTTTAAGTAGTAATTATTTTAACTCTTCCTAAACTTTAGGGATCGCGTTGCAACCACCTTAAATGAAAGTTTGTAAAAATTAAGAAACAATTCATGTTTGAAAATTTTATTTTAATTTATTCTTATTAACATTTTTTTTAAGTGTAAAATGCTGATATTAGCCTGTATATAGAGGTTGCATGGCTTTCACACAATTTTTTGTAACAGATAAGATATAACCAACCGCAAAAAAGCAACAACAAATAAAACGCATTCCATACGATTAAAATACTTTATTTTGTGTAAGCACCCATACATGAGAAAGTAAAACTGAATAAGTAAACACTATTTGTTGTTAGTAAACTTGTCAGAGTAGAAATGTAACTCTCCATACTCGTTCGAACACTGTATAGAGAGATGACCCTTGGGATACGTTTTGTGTCCGTTTTGCACTACTGCCCTATACAATATTGTTATACCAGTAATAGTATGAAAGTCGTTTCTCAGATCTGTTATCAATCTCCCTTGAGCTTTAACCAAGTTAGTATACTTCGTTGTATTCTTAAGTTAATACTGTAATGGGCCACAGTTTGATAGTCTTTCTCTACACAAACAAAGAGGTTCGTAAAAAGTTATACTGATAAAATAACTTAAATTTCTTTAGAAGTGTTGTGTTTTTCCATTTCATTCTGTACAACTTATATCATTTTGGACAAGTAAAATTTAAAGGTTCTATACTTACCTGTACACCTAACTTTGAATAATGTAAATATCGAACAAGTAGATAAATTCCAATAGTTAGGAAGCATAGTGTCAAAGGTAGGTGGATCTGATGAAGATGTCACCTGCACGATAAGGCAGGCCAAAGGAGCGTTTACACAGCTTACTCCAGTGTGGAAATGAAACCAAATAAGGAGAAACACAAAACTCAAAATATTCGAGACCAATGTAAAATCAGTCCTTTTGTATGGTTGCTAGACGTGGAAAGTGATAAAAACGATCGTAAATAAATTACAGACAATGACATATGTCTAAATAGTATAGGCTAAAGTCTTCTACAGTTTGTCTTACGTAACCGAAAGGAATTTGGACAACCATCGTATTGTTGACGCTTAAGTATACACAAATAAATATATATGAATAATAACTTCGACAGAAGTAATACTGTCTAAATAAATAAGAATAAGAATGATATGAAAAGGTTGGCTAATGCGTCACAGTCGTCTTTGGTGTAGCGGAAGCATACTGAACTAGATACCCAGAGGCCCGAGGTTCGATTCTTGGTTGACAAGTTAATTTTTTCATATCAGTATTTAATTAAAAATTCAATGACAAGGACATTTGTCTAAATAGTATACGCTAAAGTCTTCTACAGTTGTTTGTCTTACGTAACCGAAAGGAATTTGGACAAATATCGTATTGTTGACGCTTAAGTATACACAAATAAATATATATGAATAAATTACAGGTATTCACAAACAAATGTCTCAGAACAATCTTCAATATACACTGGCCAGAAAGAATTACGAACGAGGAATTGGTGAGGAGAGCAAACCAAAGCCCTATAAACGAAACCATAAAGAAAAGAAAGTTAAAGTGACACCTTAAGAAGGCCATGTTATACCACCAGCAAACAAGCCCTAGACTGGAACCCCCAAGGAAGCAGAAAACGTAAAAGACCCAAGATATCTTGGAACAGATCAGTCGTGAAAGAGATAGAAGAAGAAGAAAAAACCTGGAGAGAAATAAAGCAAATGGCCCAGAATCGTGTACGATGGAAGGCATTTGTTGCGGCCCTACGTCCCCTTAGGGTCACAAGGGAATACAGGAATTAATATATATATATATATATAATTGTCTATAAATAAATAATAATAGATAGATAGATAGATTGTAGAGGCTGCCCTAGACGGGCTACATTTCGACCATAAGGTCCATTGTGACGCCTAAGAATGTGCCGATGTGAGCGGAGTGGAAGGAATTTATGAGTAGACTAGGAATTGGTAGCATATGCGGCTACTGATAGGAACTATGCCAATATTCATCTGGAGTTCGAGAAGGAAACAGCAGAAAACCTTCTCAAGTATGCCGGTTACTTCGTTCTTGTCCAAACGCCGACAGTTTAGTCAATTCACCGCCCATTTTTTTTTCTAATAATTGACAAACTGCCGATGCCGGGTCTGGAACCCATAACCTCCCAGTTTCCAAGTATGAATACTGCGCAGGCATAACGCCTTAGACCGCTCGGCTACTTGAACTAGTCTAATAAATAATATATAATATAATGTAATAAATATCATGTTTGTACTCAGAAAAACATAACCAGTCTCTACTCCTCAAAATTATACATTTTCTCTATAAAAACTAGTTCTAAACACATTGTATCTAATTTTTGAACAACCATAGCCAATCTTAACAAATTTATTCTGTGATTATTCGCCAAAACATTTGCCGTTCAATGTTTCTAAGGAAAATACCTCTAGCATTCGAAATGGAACCAGTAACGAGAGATGCTACTATACTAGCAATTAAAATGAGACACAATGGGACTCCATAACCGGTTCATTATATGCAGATTGTGTGGCGAGGTGAAAAAAATATCCAGCCACATTATCTTTGACTGTGAACCTCTAGGTTACAGCAGATACAGGATATTCGGTGCATCTGACTCCGAATATATGAACCTTCGGGAGGACCTGATAAGAAGCTCTAGGCTATTGCCAACATATGGGAGAAGTGAATCTTGTCGGACTGAGGTAGAAGGGGGAGCATCATGGATCATAAGGTCAAAGTGCAACACTTTTTAGACACCAAGATGAATCAATCAATCAATCAGTAGTTAAAATATTTTCTGTTAGATTCTGTACGCTGTATACAAACAATTATGGTCTAAGATCCGGCATTAGAAAACCTTCTAATGTTCTTCGCAGAGAGAGAGACAAATATATTTGTTCGAGCAACAAACAAAGACACTATATCATATTAATTAATTAATTAATTAATATGATATAACCAGCAGGACTACGGTGGCAGACATTGCACTCATACATTTATAATATTGTTATCTGGCTTTTAAAAATTATTTTATTCAATTAACAGATGAGGGAAGGTTTTCACTAATGCCGGATCTTGGACCATTAGGATGGCTGTCATGACCTTTACCTCTGTATATTATTAATTTTTCGAAATATATATAAGTATATATTTTTCGAAAGTGATAAATCTAGAAATGTATGGAGGTTAATGAAAATGTATTAGACTGGCTATTAACCTCAACTTCATTAGTAGGTACATTTGTTGGTACATTTGTGATGAGTAAGAATAAGTAAAAAACTTGTCCGTGCTAATATTAGAAATGCAAAAGTAATTCGGTCTGTTTGTTATGTTTTTACGTTTAAACTCGGCGGTACGAGCGGAGTGGTGGGTGCAGGGTGGCGCATCCGTGCATCCTTAATTTCTATACAATTTACCGAGCGCTATTCCGTCGTTAGATCCCTTAGAGGCCCTTTACGTGGGATCAATATAAAAATGTCACAAAATGCATTCAGCGGTGTAGCGCATGTTTTGATATATAACTATAAATAATTTTGCCAGATTTCGTCAAAAATATTATTATTATTAATTAAAATTAGCTGAATGCCTGGCGTTGCCTGGGTTTTCACTTATATTCTCCTTTAAAGGTTAGGGAAAGGGATAGGATAGTTTTATTTCAAAATAAGATGAAGTTTTCTTCTATTTTTGATCGTCAATATTGAAAAAGTACGAAAATCAATCTTTCAAGGGTGAGAAAAAGGAATTGAGTGGTATTTCGAAATCTCATGTAATTGTGTATAAAAATCACAAAACAATAATTTCCAAAAACAGAACGCTTTTTTATACAGATTTTTCTAAATCGTTTTATAAAGAAATTATTGCCATTGCAAAACTGCAGAAAATATATGTGATTTTATATATTAAGTAGAAGACAAATATTTAATAAAGTGACATCTTATTTAAATGTTAAAATAATTATCTCGAAAAAAAGGCGTTTCAAATGCGGTTCACCAAAAAAATTTTTTTGATGAACCATTTTGTAAACGTGAACCTATTTCTCTGTATATAAGCTTCAGTTATATACTAAGAACATCAATATTTATTGTATACATCTATTCCATGGGAAAACCACTTTCTATAATGACAAATGGACGATATCAAAATACTAAAAATTTATTTCAAACATACAATTCAATTATATTCTGTTAAATGTATATATGTATAGTTTATATTTAATACTTTACTACGTTAAAAAGAATTGATTATGTCTGATAAATTCTTGGAAAACTATCTCCAATAACTGCGTTATAGAAAAAAAAAAAAACAATATAATAAATATAAAATCTTTTAAACTTAGTTTTATCTCATGAAATAAAAATTTGTATTTACTGTTTGTGAAAATTTTACAGAATATTTTTTCATATTTTGTACAGTATGAAATTTAAGTATAATGAACTAGACACAGACAAAAGTAATTGCGTTCTTAAATTTTGTAAACAAGCTGTGAATGTAGAAAATAGAGCTATTCCAAGTTAAGATTCAATGATAATAATAACAATAATAAAAGCTCTCCAGTAATTGGGTAAAGGCCTCTTCAAAGAGCTCCTTAAAGGTATGCCTCGTTCTAAGCGAGCCTAGTTACTTCAGGTAAATTTCTGGATTTTTCTGGAATGTATTTCCTTAGAATAAATAAATCACTCTCTTGCGGTCATAATTTTTTTCTGATCAAAATTAAATGCTGTGTTTGATATGATTTTAGTATTTGCATGGCCGATTTTATTATTAAATTGCATAAATCAAGAGGGAAAGGGGACAAAGAGAATGAATAAAACACAAAATATAAAATATTCTCTACTAATATTAGAACAATCGAAAAATGTACAAGGAGTAAAGTTGTAGAAAATCATGTTTGCTACAATTCGCTACCCGATCATTTTTCTCAAAGTCTAATGTGAACAGAGATATTTAGAATTTTAACTTTCAATCTTAAGTTGTATATATTTCTGTAAATATTAGTGTAACAGAAAAAATGATTAGAAACAAAATTATAGTAAACTAATTTACTACAAATAAAATTTCGATTTTTGCCCCCATTTCCTGGATCAAAAATTTTGGTATTTGTAGACAGTGCAGACCGTCACCAAATTAGCAACAAGTAACATCTCCTCGGAGAATAATTACAATTAGCTAATACATACTGATGATATACATACTTTGTAGTCGAAATACGTATTTATAAAATACAAAAATTTTTTATTTAGGAAATTGGGGCAAAAATCGAAATTGAATTCGATAAATCACTACAACTTTACTACTTCTAAATTTTTAGATTTTTCGAATTTTCAGAGTGCATCGAACCAGGTCCATAATAGCATACGCCTCCACTCCCCTCCATGATCCTCCTATTTTCCAACAACATCCAATTGAACACCTCCTGTTAAGGAGACGGTTTGTTCATTACGCAAATAACATCCTATATGCTAGCTCAGGCGGTCATGGCACTTAATCTGATGCATTCCTGCAACCTACAATTCAAATGAATAACATTACCAATAATTTGTTATTCATTAAAAGTGTACTATTGGATGTTGTTGAAAAATGGGAGGATCATGGAAGGAAGTGGAGGCGTGAGCTATTATGCACCTGGTTCGATTCACCATTCACGCTATATATATATATATATATATATATATATATATATGTATAAATTTCGATGGTGATTTTCGACAACTACTAGGTAGGATCGATGGACATGTGAAGAAAGTTGTGAAGTCGGTACATGACCAATAGGTATATAGGAGACACTTTATAACTTCGCACCAGAGGGCCGCCTATCTTATAGTTTAGACCCAGCCATGATTCTTCGTACTTATATAATGTAGGTTGAAAAAGTCTCGTAGGTTGACGGTTTGGTAATGAGTTGGTTACTCTTCATATTAAAACATAATTATTGTATAAAGTATTCCAAAAGAACACGTAGGATACTTTTTACAGTTTTTTTTTTTTGTACAATCTCCCAATAAAAATAGAACTTTATGTATCAAACAATAGGCTCATTAATTTGCTTCTGCATTTCGAATTTTCTACCTTCAATATATAAATATAGAAGTTTATACAATCATGTCTATATAAACCGTATGTCATAACATTAAATAGAAATAAATTTATGCATGAAAAAATATAGAATGAAAAGGATTTTTTTTCACGAAGAACAAACACAAGTCCCGGCATTTTTTTTAACATGAACTTATTTGAAGAAAAAACAGTGAAGCTTATATCAAAAGTATCAGAGCATCGTCATCAACATATGATGTTACACATAAGACAAAAAGAAAACGAATGAAAAATGTAAAAGTGGCACCGATGACTTTTCTTTATTTATTTTTTATTTGTGTGCCCATAGAAACTCACATATGTACATATTTATTGACTACTAGCTGTTTCCCGCAACTTCGTCCACATATATATAAAAGCTAAATGTATATGTATTGAAAATAATAATAATAATTGAAAATAATATATATATATATATATATATATATATATATATATATATATATATATATATATATATATATATATATATATATATATATATATATATAGGGTGGCGCATAAGTAATCGAATGTTGACTTTCAAAATAAATATATATCAATAATTTATTCATTAATTAAATCATAACGTTACTTATGCACCATCCTGTATATATGTTTAACGATATATAGTATGCTATTATAGTTTATAGTTACTATGGAAACGACAATAAATGTAATTTTAATAAAATTTTAATAAAATAGTTTTAAAGGTATAATTTCTGTGGAAATGATAAAATCAACAAAAATTTTACCGACTCCAAAAAAAAGAAGAAGATTCTATGTTCGACTGTATGCAATTTTTTTTAATGTTCACCCCCTTCAAGATTATTTGTTAAGACAAAAGATACCTTGTAGGTTATGTCCTTCTCCAGGATATAGTCTGTCTCCTTGCCAAATTTCATTACGATCCGTTTAGCCGTTTAGTCGTGAAGAGGTAGCAAACAAATATAGTAGCAAACAAATGTTGATCCCTTCGAGTATCTTAAAGACTTATATTATACTAGTAAATATTTTGTATATTTAACAAATATTCGTTCAAATATTCAGCAAGGCATTCTTTGATTTGAATTGAATACTGATCTCGCCATATACTATCCCTCGTATCACTTAAAAATACTATTCGGTTCAAGTAATTTTACAAATATTTACTGCTTAGTGCTTAATGCTGACCTGCTTAATGTTTTATTTTATTCGAATAAAACTAATTCACCTGTCAGAGGTATGGTTCAGATTTGTAAGCTTTAATAAATTAACTGTTTCCTACTTTTATCAAGTTTAATACGATTTAATATGTGTTTCAAATAGTAGATTATCAAATGATAATTAATGAGAACTCCAGGTTTTTGAAATAAAATTTCAAATTCGCCCCAATACCTAGATCAGTTTTTGTATTATAAATACAAATAATATTAAAGAGAACTCTAGGATATTTCGAATTAAATTTCAATTTTTGCCCCAATTTCCGAGATCAAAATTTTTTGTATTTTATAAATACGTATTTCGACTACAAAGTAGTCATCATCAGTATGAATTAGCTAATTGTAATTATTCTCCGAGAAAACCTTACTTGTTGCTAATTTGATGACGGTCTGCATGGTCTGCAAATACAAAAGTTTTTGATCTAGGAAATTGCAGACCATCACCAAATTAGCAACAATAACATCTTCTCGGAGAATAATTACAATTAGCTAATTCATACTGATGATGACTACTTTGTAGTCGAAATAAGTATTTGTAAAATACAAAAAATTTTGATCTGGAATTTGCGGCAAAAATCTAAATTTAATTATTATAAATACGTATTTCGACTACAAAGTAGTCATCATCAGTATAAATTAGCTAGTCGTAATTTTTTACTTTTTGAAATTATCTATTAATCTATTTCTAATTTGACAATTAGAAATAGATCGAAAATCGAAATCAATAGACAAAAATAAAAATAAATTTCAACAAAATAAATTAACATATGATAAATTTTATTGAAATTACTCTTGTTAAAATTACTTTCATTCAATTTACTCTTGTTAACATCACTCTTATTAAAATTATACTCTTATATTGTCTCAGGATATGATATTCGTTGCTAATTTGGTGACAGTTTCATGCAAGGCACAACCAAGAATCGTCATGAAACTGTATATATCCTGAGATAATATAAGAGTTATTTTAATAAGAGTGATGTTAACAAGAGTAAATTGAATTACAGTAATTTTAACAAGAGTAATTTCAATAAAACTTATTATATTTTAATTTATTTTGTTCAATTTTTTATTTATTTTTATTTTAGTCTATTGATTTCGATTTTCTATCTATTTCTAATTGTCAACGAGTAAATTACGAGTAACCAATTTATACTGATGATGACTACTTTGTAGTCGAAATGCGTATTTATAATACAAAAATGGATCTAGGTATTGGGGCGAATTTGAAATTTTATGTGTTTCAGATATCAATGCATTAACAATATTAGTTTTTGAAATGAAACCGTGCTGTTCATCATGCTAGCTCATGAATGGTGAGAGAAAAAAGGCTTCAAATTTTTTAACTTGCTCTTGAGCTAAAACTTGTTTCATTAATCTCTCCACACAGACTTTTCTTTCAAATCGTAAAAGATCAAATTTAAGTTCAAATTTAAAGAATTAATATTCCAAAAACACTTTTGTTTGAAACTTTCAGGAACTTAATTATGCTACAATGGCAGCTTAAAAATTTGTAGTTACGCGTAGATTGCAGAAGTATGCGTACACTCCCGTTCAATAAAATTGAACACACCTGAAATGTTAATTTTCTTATGTTAATTATGCTTTATGTTAATTTCATAAAACTCCTCACTTTTGTGACTCTCTGTATAGTTATAAACAAATTTAAGATTGAACACACCTGAAATGTTAATTTTCTTATGTTAATTATGCTTTATGTTAATTTCATAAAACTCCTCACTTTTGTGACTCTCTGTATAGTTATAAACAAAGATAAGTAGTATATATTTTAATTGTGAAAAAAAAAATGGAAGTATAGTAAAAAACATTTACTACAAAAATAATCAAAATTGTGAGAGAATGATTCGGATCAGATCTGTTCAATTTTATTGAACGGGAGTGTACATTAGCAAAACACTGCCTGGTGCGTGAAACACATATCATGGTTTTATGCATCTATGTGTGTGTAAAAGTAAGATAAATAGTATACTGATAAAGCACTCAGTGTATATAGCCTAATTTCATAATGAGCTAACAATAAGTTAGTAGTTACATTTCTCGTATGAATAATATGTTAATTAACTTAACGTGATCTTAATTTAGTGGAGTCGTTCTATCGTGTACCTGATAGATTAGATATGCATTTCTATACTTGGAGTGGTGTGTGTTGAATAAAAGCTTTTCTATAATTTTCCGAAAGCGAGGAATAATTTTAAATAAACGAAGTTGACATGTGTTTAGTAGTTTTGTAATAAAGTTGTTTTTGATCCTATCAATGTAAATAAATGTAATTTATTATACGTTTTTCATACGATGAACCGGTGAAATTTTGTGATATTTACAGTGTGGACAGAATAAAAACAGAGGTCAAATTTTATTACTTTGATTCAATGAGAAGTGAGTTTTACATCTCATTAGTTGATTAATCTTATCCATAACTCTCACTTAATTTAATAAGTTTCAGTCTTTATTTTTTTCGATTTGAATCTTTTTATAATTCAAAATCTAGAAAGAAAAAAACCTAAAAGCAGGTTCCGTACCATTAGAAGCCTCCTTCCATTCAAATATTCATGTCAGTGGGGTAGTGAGTGAACAAGTGGTAATACAACTATTTATCCAGAATGTTAAGTAACTTACAAAAAAAATTGAATGGGTTTTAACTGAAGGGTGATGATTTTTCACCCATTACAAAATAATTTAGAAATACTGATTTCGAGTTATTTTTTATTTTAAATTTCCTATCCTTTCGTCAATGTATTCATGATTGTATGCCAATGAATAGTCATATCGAAGTAATTGTTTTACAAGTTATTACTGCATAAGGTCATTTTATCTGCTCAAAACCATCACAATGTTTCGAAATTAATACGATAACTTGGAGAAAAACTAAATTTAGTTAAAAAAAAAAGTAATATTTAGTTTTTGTAATTTGTATACCCTGCATATATATATATATATATACATATATATATATATATATATATATATATATATATATATATATATATATATATATATATATATATATATATATATATATAGGTGAAAACTATTTAAATGAAATGTATAAGAGTACAATAACAAAGTATAGTCCCGAGTTTGTTACGGTTGAAAATATTAATCGCAGAAAACAATGTGTGGTACAGGTTATACGAACACTAATTCATCGAACTATATAATAATAGATAACGAACAATAATTTTGTGTATGTAAGTTCAAAACCGTTTCAAGGAAATCTGTCTTGGAAACCATAAGGGATAGAAGACAAATGTCTTTTTTTAAATAAATAACTTCTGTTCGAAATTATGTTTCGTAAACTCAACAGTTTTGCCACAAGTTCAGCTCAGACATCAAGTAATTGCTCTTTATTAGACAGGTCACACATTTATAAAGAACTCAGTACATCCAGGATATTGGATCAGTTAGCTCAGTTGCAAGCGCAGATCCACCATTGTGGGCACGATTCTGAACGCAGCGAAGTACTTAGTCATCATAGACGATATGCTGACACGTTATGTCACATTTTTGACAATATATTTTTTGTTTCTTTTTGGCAAATGAATACTTGTATTGGAAAAAAGAGATGACAGTTGCTGGGTGCGCAGATTCATCTACTAATTTAAAAGTACATAGTCGTCTACTAATTTAAAAGCAAGCGTGTGTTGTATGCACATATACAATGACACAAGAAATATTATCCGGGCTAGCTCTGCTAAATATACACAAAGATGTGAACCTGGATATCGATGAAACTATCAACGTTTTCGCAAAAAAGAAACGTAAGCTCGAATTTGTAGTTTAAGTAAGCACCTAACCAAATTATTTAATATAAAATTTATACTAGCGTTTAATTTAATTTGATATCCTTTGAAGATGTAAAAATTTCATCAAAATCGGTTCAGTAGTTTAGAGTCCAAATGTAACACTGTGATGTGCAAACAAACACACATTTACTTTTGTAATTTTCGTGTAAATGTAAGTAAATATTCTTTGTAAATAAAAGCTACCCTCTTAGATATTAGATATAGATATAGATTAGATATAGATTTCAAATTCGTGTAAAGCTTCGATTTGAACTATTATACTTGTTTTGTCAATTTCATTGAAAATAGTCCAATTTGGAATGAATATGGCGTAAAAAAAGATGTATGAATATTGTTTCGACATTGATGAAAAAGTTGCAGCTGGTAAATAGATATAAAGTATAAGAGCCCGTCGTGTGAATCTTTTCTTTAGGCATAATAGACGTCAAATAAGAAAATGTGAGAACTGTGTATTTTTCTTATTCCCTTCAACAAATTGTTTTCTTTATTCTATTTACATTCGAGAAAGAAGAAAATTTTAATTCAAAAGATAAAATTATATTCTTAAAAGAAATAAACTTAGAAGTTAAATTGAAAATACACTAGTGTTGATTAAAAAGGAAAAATTAATTAAAACAGTTAATATTTAAATAAATTGAAATGATTATGACACATTAATGTTTCAACAAAACACCCTACACACATAAAAGTTTCAAAAGGAGAATAAATAAATAATACTTAATTACTTAAAAAAGGACTTCACTTTCGATTCAATAAATAAATAGAAAAGCATACCATCAATTGGTACATAGAAGGGTGAAAGAGCTCCGAGGTTTGTTCATTGGTCCAGACCTAAATATCGTAGTTTATGATGGGATATCTTAACGGCTTTCACGATGACTTACTAACCTATGATAGATTCCACCCAGTTAAACCTTCAGTTAAAAACTAGTTAAACCACCATAGGAGTTATCAAAAATGAGTACATACGACTATTTGTGATAAATTACTAATTACAAAATAAGTTTCTATTAAAAAAACATTTTTAAAACAAGCTTTTTATAGTAAAACTAATTTTCTACAACTTCACTTGTTATGTGTTTTTCGATTTTCTCAATATTAAGAGAGATATACCAAATTTTATGTTTCCCCCTCTAACCCGCCGTTTTCCCTTGTCGATTCTTGTCATGCTTACCATAGATAGATATATTGTAGAGGCTGCCCTGGACGGACTACACTTCGACCATAAGGTCCATGCATTAAAATGCATTGTCATAGGAACTGAACCAACATGTAAAAATTCAACTCCGTAGGATAAGAGGAAGTTGTTGTAATTCAGCTTGCAAGATTTGATCGGAACATACATGCATACATACATACATACATACATACATACATACATTGCAAGTTAAATAAAGGCTTTTAAAAACGTAACCATACGGATTAAATCCCCAAATAATCCAGTCACGGGATCTATTGTCAGAGAACTGGAGATCAATACTAGGTTTTACAAAAATATTCTGATGAATAAACGAAACAAAAATTTGTAATCAAATTTCTGAATTTTAATAAAATCAGGGGGTTTATTACAATTTGTGCTTCTACTGAGTAATCAAATGCCACGATTTTTCATAATTGAAAAATGACTTGTTTTTTTAAATCAAAGTTTATATGAATTAATTTAGAATTTTATATGAATAATGAATTGTAATTTGTTATATATGTTTTATGTACAGAGCCTGAAGAAGCAGAAAATTAACAGCGAAACATCGCGAATTTGAATGCTAGCTGATTAGCACTTTCTTTGAACCTGTAGAGGTAAATAATTGATATATTAAATAATTATTATTTAAATAAATAATAAATATATGTTAAAGATATAATTGATCTTTATTGATTTGATTTATGACATATTATATATTTTAATATGTAAATTATCAAGATTGTTAACATTCAAAGCAACCATGATAATAGGAGGAAGTTATAGTTGTTATGCAACAACTAAAAATGATAAACAAAATTATAATAATAATTTTATAAAGAAGCGATACCGCTACATAATTCCCCCCATCAACTAATAAAGAAAAACGACTAGAAAAAGGTTGTAACATAAAACAACCTTGTTCACTCGGAAAAAACTTTAATAGTTGATGTACATCTTATAATTAAATACAAAGTTAATTAAGATAAGATTAACAATGAAAAAAGTATGCAGGTTTTAGCCTGTCAATTGAAATAGAGGTAGGTTTGTTATTGATATCAATAACAAAAAATTTAGGAAATCTCTTGATAACAGAGAAAGGACCTCTATAATTACAAGATAGTGGAGGTTTGACATGATCCTCGCGTATAAAAACTTTTTTTGATGAATCTAAATCTTTAGGTAAAAATACATTTTTGTTGGTGAACTGTCTGGTAAAGAAAAATTTTGCGTTGATCATTCTATTTCTCAACTCTCGAGTAGATTGTTGAACAGAATGATATGTATCAACGTTTTCTGAAAAGAAATCATATGGTAATCGAAGAGGAATTCCATATAAAATTTCTGCAGAAGAAAGGTTAATATCCTCCTTGACCGAGGAGCGCAAATTTAGAAGTACCCAAGGTAAAATTTTGTACCAGTTATTATTTTTTTGACAGCAATTTAAAGAAATTTTGAGTGACCGGTTAAACCGTTCAATAATACCGTTGCTGTTAGGGTGATAAGCAGTAGTGGAAATATGCTTAATCCCTAGAGAACACAAAAAATCTTTCCACATATTTGATTGAAATTGTTTTCCTTGATTAGTAGTGATTCTCGTAGGTAAACCAAAACGTGAGAACCAAGAAGCAATCAAATTATTAATAATTTCTTCCGACGTGATAGTTTTGATTGGAATAGCCTCGACTCAACGTGAAAAACGATCAATGATAGTGAAGATATACCGATATCCTTCACTAGGAGGAAGAGGTCCAACAATATCTAAATGTAAGAAAGAAAATTTGATACTTGGTTCTACAATTGGCATAAAATCACTTTTAGTGTGACGAGTGATTTTATTTAATTGGCAGATCGGACATGATCGTGTCAAATTTTTGATTCGCGAAATAAGATTAGGGTTAAAAAAGAATGTGCGTACTTTTTTCAAGGTTTGTCTAATTGATGGATGACCAAGATTATGGATAGCTTTCCATACATCTTCTATATCAATGCCAGGTACGAAGATTCTGGGAATTTTCAAAGAAGTCTCCACATAAACCTTAAAAAGAGAATTCGGAGGAGTACGTATTTCTAAAGAATATTTTGGATTTTTTAACAAATTAATAAGAAGAGGATCACAGTTCTGGTGATCAGAAATCTTCTTAATATCAATCAAATCAATACCTGAAGGTAGTGAAATAGTATTAATTCGAGATAAACAATCAGCCGGAATGTTTTCACTACCTTTAATGTATCTAAGATCAGTTGTAGATTGACTGACAAAGTTTAAGTGACGTATATCACGATTTAATAAATTTTCATTACGAGAATTAATAGCATTTATTAACGGTTTATGGTCAGTCTGAATGAAAAAATTTTGATTTGAAATAAAATGACGAAACTTTTTTATGCCAAAAACAATAGCTAATAATTCTCTTGAAAATGTACTATATCGTCTTTCAGTGTCTGTCAGTTTTCTTGATGTGAAAGCGAGTGGCTTCCAGAGGTTATGAATTTTTTGTTGCAAAAGTGCACCAATGCCAGTACCGGAGGAATCAGTGAGAATGCAAGTTTCAGCGTTCGAAACAGGATGTGCTAATTTAACAACATCAATTAATTTTTGTTTAGCTAAATTAAAAGCTGAAATTGCACGTTCCTCAAAAATAACTGACTTCGTTGAAGTTTTACCGTGTTCAACAAGTTTATTCAATGGAGCTAAAATGTCACCACAATTCCGAATAAAGCGATTATAAAAATTAATCATCCCAAGAAAATTTCGGAGTGATTTTTGATCGTTCGGAATAGGAAAATTTGAAATACATTCAACTTTGGAAGGAATAGGGGTGATTCCTTCAGAATCTACGTGATGTCCTAAAAAATCTAATTTTGTTACACCAAAAATAGATTTCGGAGAATGTATTAAAATTCCAGCTTCATTGAGAATGTTGAAAACAGTTTTGAGATCTTGAGTGTGTTTTTCTTCGTTTTCACTCGCGATTAAAAGATCATCAAGATAAGTAAAAACAAAATCTACATTTCTGAATAAATCTGCCATAAATCTAGAAAAGGTTTGAGCTGCATTGCGTAAACCAAAAGGCATTCTCAAAAATTCAAATAGACCAAAAGGAGTGATAATGGCAGTTTTAGCGACATCATAATCGTGTACAGGAATTTGATAATAAGCTCTTTTTAAATCAACTTTAGAAAAGATCTTTTTATCATTTAATTTCACATTGAAATCATATAAATGAGGAATTGGATATCTGTCAGGGACCGTGATCGAATTCAGTCGACGATAATCACCACATGCACGAAAAGAACCGTCAGGTTTCTTTTTCATGAGAAGAGCCGTGAAACAGCAACCGTGATAATAGGAGGAAGTTATAGTTGTTATGCAACAATTAAAAATGATAAACAAAATTATAATAATAATTTAATAAAGAAGCGATACCGCTACAAACCCAATTACCTCTTATCATTTCATCATCATACATATGTGTGTTCCATTCTGTACACTATTTTTTATTAGTGTAAAATATCGAATTACTGTATTTTTTCTTTTTGTTTCAAAAAATATTTTATTTTCTGTATAAATTGAGGATTGTGATTGGTGTTTAGAAGGTTTTATATTGATATATATTTCATGTATTTATATCCGAAATAGTAACGTAATGTATCTGTATAAATCAGTAACCCCACTGAATGACCTTTACTCATATAAATATGTAAAAATTCGAGTAACATGACTCAATAATAAATATTATACAGTGTGTTCATTTTAAAACTTTCCACAAGTTGTGATTAAATATTTTTTTTAATATGCGTATTGGGAAAACGTGTTTCAAACAAAAGTTGCTACGTTAAAGGGGGAAACATAATACGATATTTTAATTTTTGTTCCATGCATTTGTGTGCGCGTGGTATAAACTTATCCTTTAAACGTTGTAAGATAAAAATTTTTATCTCATAAAACCAAATAACATTTGTTTTAGCGTAAATATAAAATTTACGTCATATTTATACCAAAAATAAAGGGATGTACGGAGAAGTTGTTTGTTTTTACAAGATAAACAGTTTTTGCATTTAAAGATTTTCTCTATCTTGCATCGTTTAAAAGATACAGGTTCGTCCACACTTACGCGCCATTTAAAATATTTACATATTAGTTCAGCTTGAAAAATTTTCAAGTTGAACTAGAATACTACTTTTCAAATAATATTTAAAAAAAACAATAATCACATGCGCGTTCAAATATGAACTGCTAACATTCAAAATGTACGATGAAAAAACCGACTTCAAATGACGAAGACCAAATATGAGTCACCAAATATGACGAAGTCGAAGCGCACGAGAGGCGCACGTACCGCGTAAGTGTGGACGCATCATAATATATATCTCGCGGTACGGATGCTTGGAACAAAATATAATTATTGCATGTTTTCCCCTTTAAAATTGGCCAGCCAAGTAGCCGCACTTGTAAAGGCGTTGTGTGTACTTGGAACTGGGAGGTTATAACTTCGAATTCTGAAATCGGCAGTTTGTCAATTATTGAAAAAGGGGGTGGTTTATTGACTAAACTGTCGGCGTATGGACAAGAACGAAGTAATCGGCTATGTTTGTGAAGGTTTTCTTAAGTTTGATACTACAGACTACTGATATAGTAGTGTCGAATTACCATTTTTCAGGCAGGTTGTTGGCAAACGTGATTTTGTTTTTTTTTAATGGACGCGTTTTGACGTCTTGAATATTACGCTCAGTTTGTTCCGACTCGATATGGAACAGGGTCAAGATTGAATTTGATTATAACAAAAAAGCGTATTTTCTTAATAAAAAATCTTCTTCTTAAAACTAAAAATTTTAGTATAGGAAAAAATATTATGAGCACAAAAACATCGTAATCGATTATTAACACTCGAGAAATGTTTTTTTAAGTTACGGCAAAAAAATCTTTTATATATTAAAAATGATGTGTCAAATTTTAGTCGTTAAAAAAAATTAGACCACCTACAATTAATAAAATACCATGAAACCTATTTTTATAATTCGTTGGATAATTCAAATTATGCTAAAGGAATAATTTTTTAAAAGAGACCCCTATCTGATTATAAAAATAATTTTAATTAAAAAACATAAAAATGTGGAGTATATTCTATGAAATATATATTTTGGAGCCTCATAGTAACCCCGCTTTAATCGCTAAAAGTTATAATCTATTATCAAATTCGTAATTTTTGTTTGTAAAATTAAAATATATTATCCAGCATTTACTTCTTATTTTAATTTTTAGAGAATTTCCTCCAAGGGAAATGCAGCTATTGTTTTTGCACCAATGTTGGAATTTCGTAAAAATTTCTTCAAATGTCCATCGATTCTACCTATTAGATGTTAAAAATCACTATCGCTAAAATTTGTATATATATATATATATATATATATATATATATATATATACATATATATATACATATATATATACAACATATGTACTTTTTTTAAATGTCTGTGGACTCTCTAGCGGTCACAGTTTTATTCCCATTGGAATGAAATTTGGTATTTGAGTAGCTTTTGGTATTCTTAAGGTCAAGTTCGTTAATGGGTAAAATCGGGCGATTGGAAAGGGGGTTTAGAGGTAGGTAATTTTGTTTCTTATCATTTTTCTGTTACACTAATATTTACAGAAGTATTTACAATTAAAGATTGAAAGTTAAAATTCTAAATATCTCTGTTGACATTAGAGTTTGAGAAAAATGATCAGGTAATGAATTGTAGCAAACTTGATTTTCTACAACTTAACTCCTTGAACATTTTTCGATTATTCTAATATTAAGACAGATATTTAATATTTTGTGTTTGTTAGACACGAATACATATAATATATTTTATTGTAAAAAATTTTGATTGTTGTTTCCATAAACTAGAATCGTTATACCCTTTTTTTGTGGCTATTAATAAATTTAATTTTTCCAAATACTAAAGTCATATCAGATATTATATTTCATTTTGATCACACAAAATCTAAAATCTAAGTTGACGCAGCTCCTGCGTAACGAATTTTTTTCTTATTATTTGAAATTTGGAATAAAATTTCTACAGTTTACATTCAAGTTTTGTTTTACCCTTTGTATGAAAGTACTTGAAAAAGGTAGACTTATTCTAAAAGTTGACTGAACTATTTTCCTATGTTGGCATGAACAGTAGTTCTCATTTTAATGTGTTGTCAAACTTGATTTTGCAACACACTGTATATTACGTAAATAATGCCAGAGAATATTCTTAACATAAAATATCTAAAATCTGAAGAAGAATCGAGTGAAGTATTTAAACACCCTGAATAAACAAAAAAGACTTCTTTATCATATTTCTTATTACTACACACATGGATATAAAAATATGAATTGTTTTATATATATCAAGGTACTGTATATACAAGTATCTGAATACGTATGTTTCTGGAATCTATCTGTAATGCACGTTGTGGCAAAAGTATTGAGAAGAGTAAAAATGTCTCAAACAAGTTGTGGTTTTGTTAAAAAAGGAACATTCTTCGTATTGATCTTTCTACCGGTTCAAGAAAGAAACCTTTTGAGATTATCTGGAGGTGTGCATTGACCTATTTTAAATATACAGTCACCATATAGCATAATATAGTAGTACTTTATTGCTTGTATATTGGGAGAAGTCTTTTAGCTTTATAGCGAATCCAGTTTGTACCTTACAATCCGTCAAGTAGGATTTCGAAAGTCAAGGCCTTTTCTCCGAATTCCTCAATTTTCCTATTTGTAAAACATAGGATGCCAATTACCACTAAAAACATAAATGCTTTAGTAAAATTCAAGGGAGCAGCCAGTACAGCTCCTTGTTGTTCCAAACATCTAAAATAGCATCTATTGCTTGAAGACAAGGGAAGCCAAACTTCTTTAGCAGAGCATGGATTTAGGTACTTATTCCTAATGATGTTTGTTACTGTTAGCCATTTCAAAGTGTGGTTCTCTGTCATTTCGCTAGATTTTGCTCATACTTTTTTCACAGGTTAAAAATAACGTTTTCTGATAAATCCCGATGTTTCAGAATTTTCAGCTGTTTAAAACGCCAGATAATTAATAGCAAAGTAATCATTCTCTCTCACTCTCTCTCTCATTAGAAGCATGTTAAACTTCATGCCCGCCCAACTATTATCTGTTTTATTAAAAAACTACTCAGCAGAATTTAAAAAAAAGGATAGTAAAGATAAATATTTAAAATAAGTTTAAAATAATTTTTTATTTCAAAATTACATTAACTTTTATATATTAATAGTGAATATATCTATGTGTTGTATATGTGTATATGTATTTGTTCTATAATAAATGCAAACCGGTTTTTTTCCTAATTATATTAGACAGTGCTGGAACTATCTTAAGTTACTTGCGACACCTATAAAATAATTATTAAAAGCACTCGCGATATCTGTACTAGAAACTGTTGTATCGCGTACTAGGAACTACTGTATCATTCACAAAACATTTTGTAATTACAACTGGAAGGTTTTTAGTGATATGAGAATCGATGATATCCCATATTCTGTTATTGGACATGTAATCCGATGTCAATTAAAGATTTGAAATAGTGTTCTTACCAGTTCTTTACTAAAATCTCTCATTTTTTACAGTAAGTAATTTTGATGCGATCACAACATATGTTATTTCCCTTGAGTATCCTATTTAAGCAATCCGATCACGATTTCGGCTGATACTTGCCTTATTTCGTTCGTTGAACACCAAAATGATTTCCAACGATCAATATTTCTACGATTCAACCGTTACAGACTTAACACTCATCTTATAATACCCTTTCATTTCTGTATTAGAAATATACTGGTTATAAAAAGCAATAGTGTACAAAGTGGGCCAATTTCGATGGTTTAAGGGGGTAACTCGGTAACTATAAGACATGAAAAAAAACGGATGGCACATTTTCAATCTCTTTTTTTGAGATTAACTCATTGATGTCAACCAATAACAGCGTAATTGAGCCGAGACAAAACTTTATAAATTGTGTAAATTCCATTTCAAATCTTCATGTTTACAATGCAGTTCAGAGTGTTACTAAGAGATGTAATTTATGTATGGAACAAAATGGACTTCAATTTGAACATTTACGTTAATTAAGATTTAAAGAACGATTTACAACCGGATCATTCAAATTATAGAAATACAGCGTCTTCAGCGTCTTCAATGTTGTAATATTTGGGTCTTGGTTTGTTGAAACACCCACAGTCAATAAAATTTTCTTTTAACCTCTTGAAATTACGTTGTCAGGTTGTCTTCTTTCTGGATAGCGATTGAAATATATTTCAGATGCAATATCACAATTGTTATTACTTTGAATAAAGCTTTCTAACATATCAAATTTCTCGTAATTTTCGTAAGACATCTTTTACATTTACGATTAAAGGATATTATTATTTATATGGCGGAAACAAAATCGTAAATAATCATCGCCTCCTTGAAATAAATATAAAAAACGCAAAAATTAAACTAGGAAATTACTATTTTGGCTATTTGAGACTTACGGATGAAAAGCGACCCAATAAATGATACCTGGTTAAAAAGACGAAACAAATTCCGTTCTTAGCCATAGCCAACTATACTTCCTATTTAAAAAAACACAACTTTAGGTCTTATCTCGAAAACCAACCTTTGTTCTGAAACTTTCACGACGCCACTGGATTATACCAAAAACAGTGCCTTAAGAATGTAAAAATTATTTTCATCTAGCTTTACAAACAACCAAGATATTCACAATTGTTTAAAAGTTGAAAAATCGAACTTTTGCTTATAACTCGTAAACAAAAGATGCTAGCAAATTTTTATTGACACCAATGAATTAGTCTCAAAAAAAAAGAGATCGAAAATCTACTATCCATTTTTTTCCATCTCTTATAGTTACCGAGTTACCCCATAAAACCATCGAAATTGGCCCACTATTTCACATTTTATAAAAGAAATGCATAAAATTCAAAAACAGCAGTGGGGGAATTCACCAGCAATAAGAAACTTTTTGAACTCCGTTGAAGCATATTTTATTATTATAAATTCCGATTGTGTAACAAAATTTATCAAGACAATATTTTACGTTTAACCTTGAAAGAAAATATCCAATTTATTTGATAATATTTTTGTTGGATAGTTTTTTTTGTATGTAATATAATGTTTTTATACAATATTCAATTTTTTGGTATTAAAGCGATGACTTGCAGATTTTTCATATGTATTCTTCTACAAATATATATGAAATAACTTCAAATAACTATTTTAAAATCACCGAACGTCTGAATAGAGCAATTTTACTCACCCATCGATTGATCCATACATAATTTTTTTGTGTGCAGCTCATGGTAGATGATGACGATAGAACCTTTGTCTCATAGAAAAAAATCACATACAGTAGTATATTGAAACATATCTCTCTTATTATATCAATATACGATTGGTAGACTATTCCAGTAGTTTTTCATATCATAAGTCTTGTGTTTCTCTCCTTGAATTTCCACGATGTGAAAGCTGGAATGTGAATGGGAACAAGTTGTCCTACGGTAAGATTACGGGGTTCTAAATGACCAGTTGATTTAAGTTATTAAATTATTCTTTCCAGAAAATTCATTTAGAGAAGGGAAAATTTGGTTACGCCCCCTCTAAGCCACCATTTTTCGATTAGACACCCCCCCCCCCCCAAGAACGAACTTAGTATAAGTCGCATACCAAATTTCATTTCGATCAACCTAAAATTACGGCCTCCAGAGCAAGCAGACACCAAATTTTGTCCCTATTCCTAGAACATTTGTTTGTATTTTATAAATACGTATTTCGACTACAATGTAGTCATCATCAGTATGAATTAGCTAATCGTAACTATCTCTGGGATATGGATTCAGAGATATGTTGCTTGTTGCCAATTTGGTGCGTGTCGCACAATGACATTAAAAATGTTCTGTCCTTTTATACGATTTATACGAGGATTATTTGAGTTGCCTGACTGCTGGATTAGATGTGTGGAAAGCCCCACCTATTTATTGGCGGTATTCTTTGGTGACTATGCGGCGTTTGTTTTGCCACTAAAGTGAGTGTATCTACGTTAACCTTGACATTCAGGTATTGGATTTTTATTTTTAAAAATGGTTTATTTTATTAAATCAGAATTTGGAATTGGGCCATTGTCAAAAATCATTATCTGTTTTCGCAATTTGTATATGTAGATACATTCGTATGCATCTAATTCTGTGGGGTTTCGTACCAAATAATCCTCATTGTGGGGCAACTCAAATAATCCTCAAGTCAGATTATATTCTCAGTCAAATCGTATAAAAGAGCAGAACTTTTTTAATGTCATTGTGAGACACGCACCAAATCAGCAACAAGCAATATATCTCTGAATCCATATCCCAGAGATAGTAACGATTAGCTAATTCATACTGATGATGACTACATTGTAGTCGAAATACGTATTTATAAAGTACAAACAAATGTTCTAGGAATAGGGGCAAAATTTGAAATGTAATTTCTAAAAACCTAGAGTTCTCTTTGATTATTTTAATAATCTGTATCATAAATGTTAAAACACTATATGTGTTGTACTGGATAAGTTCCATTGTCATAGTTGCGAAAAGTAAATTAATCATATTGAGCTTTATAAATTTTTTTGGCTGTATCGACACAGACACACATATAGATCCCTAGCGATAAAGGAATTTTTTTCATCAGACAATCGAAAAGATTCTAAATGTACAGATTTGGTTGAAAATTAGCACCATTAGTTTAGGTAAAAACACATCACAGATAGACACAAAAATTTCTTTTTGTATGTGAATATCTGTAGATATAGAATGTATACCGTTTAAGAATCACTGATTGAATGACTAATACAAATATCCATGTTCATTTCGCTTCACTAGTAAAAAAGAGACGACACTTCGACTAGAAGAATAAAGTTCTATATAATCTATATCGTAAAAAAGTTTTATAGAAGAATTGATATTGAACATGAATGAAATCAATTGAGACAAATAAAATTATTAGTTTATTATCAATATAAACGAAAATATATTCAATAAAATTTGATTTATTTGAAAATAATGGAAGATAAATTTGAAACTTTGTTATTATAATATTGGTATCAAAAATCCAATAAAACACCTTTGCAAAAACTATTACACTAGTTGTTAAATTGATGTACCTACCTGGAAAAATTTGAAAGTAATTCAGGCTTAAGTTTTTTTTTTCATTATTTTCTTATTTATGGTGTTTAAGCGAATTTTTTGAAAGGAAATAGAGCTATTGGTACCGTACCGAGGTCAAAATTTCGCAAAAATTTCTTCAAATGTCCATCGATCCTACCTAGTAGATGTCAAAAATCACCATCTGTAAAATTTATGTATATATATATATATATATATATCTATGGACATATATATATATATATACATATATATATGTGTCTGTAATCACTCTAGCGGTCACAGTTTTCATTTTATCGGAATGAAATTTGGTATTTGGTAAAATCGAACAAGGGGAAAGGGGGGTTTAGAGGGAGGAGGAAACACAAAATTTGACATATCTCCCTTAATATTCAGAAAATCGAAAAATTTATAAGAAGTAAAGTTGTAGGTACTAAGTTTTACTGTAGTTTAAGATTGAAAATTAAATTCCTCATTATCTCTGTACACATTAGAGTTTGAGCAAAAATGGTAAGAAGATGAATTGTAGCAAATTTGATTTTCTACAACTTTATTCCTTACGCATTTTTAGATTGTTCTAATATTAAGAGAGATATTTTATATTTTGAGTTTTCTTCTTTCTTTATACCCGCTTTCCACTTGACGTATGTCATATATTAATAAAATTGGCCTTGGAAATACTAAAATCATATACGACATTTCATTTTGATCAGACTAAAATTGTGACCGCTAGAAAGTGATTTATATATTCTAAGGAAATTCGCTAAGTTGAAGCAGCTCCTGCGTAACGAATTTTTTAAATTCATATAATAAATATTTAGCTTTACTCTCCTAGATTTTTTTAAATTCTGTCGAGTATTTTTACTAATACAACAGATAATAGTTGGGCGGACATAAAGTTTCACCTGCTTCTAATGAGAGATAGTGAGAGAGAATGATAACATTGATATGAATTATTTCGCGTTCTAAACGGTCAAAAATTCTGAAACCTCGGGATTTATTAGAAAACGTTATTTTTAGCCTGTGAACAAAAAATGAGCAAAGTCTGTCGAAATGTGATAGTATGCTGGAACATCCTTAATATAAATTATTGTAACTTGTTGTTTTTTAATTAGTTTGCCTATTACATCACTTCGTGTCGTCACTACTACATTCCCTACATTGTAACTTTGAAGTCTCTCAAAATCTGTTTTTGAATAAGTATTTGTTAGCATCTCTAAAATTATGTCAGCTTTAGCAATTTTATTAATAATTTTGTTTGCAGAAACTCCAAGGTTACAATTTTTTTCTTTATTAATGTTTAAAAGATTAAATGAATGTTTCAAAATTTTCTTTTTTCTGTTTTAAAATTGTTCTTTTGTTTAACAGTTTTGTCTGTACTCATTAAATCCATTACAGAAACGTTTATGGTTTTATGCATTACGAAATGTTTTTAATTCTTATATTATGTAGATATGCACCATGTATTCAGTACCTAAATTCAAGCTCTAAATAATCGCAGACTACCGCTGATTAGCTGATTGAGAGAAACATTTTTTCTCAGATTTTCTTTCAGGTTTTTCGATTTGAATAATACAAGAGTTTCTGAAAATGAAAAAACTACTTTACAAAATTCTACAAAAGCTAATTTCTTTCATAAGATTCAAAATTCTCGGGACATCCAAACTGTAACTAATAGATCGTAGCTGGGAGTAGATGAAATTAGCCATTGCATTATTAGCAGAAATTGTCTTTAGTGTAACACCATGAAAATATGTGTATGGCAAAATAAAAAAATTGTAGGAATTTTCACCTGCCTTAGCGGTAATTTGCAATATCTCGTCTGGTTCTCTCAAGCCAGTAGTCTGAATATCAAAACAGTTTTCGTTAAATGTTTAATATAAGTTGTAAGGCATAATCAATAACATAATTGTTGAGTCTTCAACATCTGATGTTAGACATAATAATGTGAGTATATCTGTAAAACCAAGATTGATACCTAATTCGCTATATATACCGGGTATAACACTTTTTTTAACAATAATTTGATTATTTTTAAATTTCTAAAAACCTGAAATTTTCAGAAAAGAATCCTATATATCGTATATATACAATATTTTAATAAATACTGAGCATTCTATACGATTGAGATAAAAAACGTAGCTATTATCACAGACATCTAATCTAACTTTTCTGTAAATGAAAAATATACGATAAAGTACTATTATCAAGACCATTTGTAATCGAAAAAAACACTTTGTATATAATACAGACTTGTGTATGTGTATATAGGGTTAAGAAAATGAAGTAGAATAAAAAAAAAGGTACCTACCTACCTTATTGATAAGAGTGAAAGGTAAATAGGTAGTATTATACACATTCTTCCATCTAAACATATAAATCAATGCAGAAAACATTTTGACATGGGTCAGTGCGTGACCGGTTCTGGTTACTTTTCTACAACTAATATTATATATAGACACATACATACTACTTGTATAGACTATTAGAGTTTATTGTACATGTGATACGTGTATGTTGAATATTCAGCACCTGAACCTCAACACAAATCTTTATTTTACTCGATGTATAACAGTTGTAGTTAAGTCCTTTAAGAAATGCCTACACTTCTAAGTTAAACCTTTTTTGAGTATCTAAGTGACAAGGAATTTAACGACTTTTTTTAAATCAACTGGATCTTATATACAATAATAATATGCAAGGAAAACAATTTGATAGTTATAAATAGTATCTCGTTTAAACACTAATGTTTTAAGTTAACTATTCGACTAGTGTTGAAAGTATAATTCTTATTGGAATAACGAGTTTAAATGTTAAACAGTAAAAAAACTGATAAAACTATAAAAATGAGAAACCGGCATGCCATGGTACTGACATTTCGAATCATGTTTGACTATGAGGCAAATTTGAAAAAACATGAACTATAGTTTTTACTATAGCAGAAACATTCGCTGTGCTCGCAAGGGGCCCCTTGACCCCCATCCCCTGATATGGCGTCTTTGAAACAATGCAAAAAATCGCACCTTTCTACCATAAATAGAATTAAAAAAGGTAATTTTGAAGGATCTTTGAGTTTTCCGAATATTTTCGTAAGTATGCATATGGGTTCTTTGATAACTGCGATTTTTCATATTCAATATTTCATTTTGAATTTCACATACATTTTTGGAGTTTACTCGTTAAGAATCGATTTTACATATAAGGCACCCGTTTGAAAAAATATATGATCAGCAAAATATAACGATATGAATGACCTCGTTACGTTTTTGAGTCAGTCAGGTTCATGTCTAGCTGTGTAGTAGTCGTACACATGTTATAATGTGTACGTCTTTTACTGCACTCAGTCATTCAGTATTAATATGATATATATTGTACATATGAACATGTGCGCTTTCTATTTATTAGACATTTAATTATTAGTGTAGTTTATATAAATTTGTATGAGCTATACATATAATTAAATATTTAATTTAGTATGGACCATATATATGGGGCATTCTACGCCAAATTGACAATTTCTGAATCTAACCTAAAATTGTATTTTTTTGAATATCTATAATTTTTGCAAACATTTTTCAAGGTTATTATAATGTATTTTATGAATTATTTTTTGTAATATAAATGATTATAATTAATAATTGGATAATATTATCTGAATAATTATAAATATTGTAATTCAAGAAAATTTATAGAAAGATAGGTTTTTCTAGCTCCAATATGATATCGGTCTTTTTTTTAGTCTAGTATGTCTTTTATTCTGTGCCTGTTCAAAGACAAGCGTTCTTAACGAGTAAACTCCAGCCGTGCGTCGGAGCTGACACATACACGCACTTTTTTTATTAATTAGTCGCCAAGAACTCATTGATTCACTCACTGACTTTCGTATACAAATTCTTACCCACTTTAAAACATGCTAGAAAGATGCGGTTGTTGTCGTTCGACGCGGAATAACTTCAAACTTACGAAAATATTCGAAAAACTTTTTCACAACGATCCTTCAAAATTATCTTTTTAAATTCTATTTATGGTAGAAAAATGCGATTTTTTGGATTGTTTCAAAGACGCCATATCAGGGGATGGGGGTCAAGGGGCCCCTTGCGAGCACAGTGAATGTTTCTGCTATAATAAAAACTATAGTTCATGTCGAAATTTGCCTCATAGTCAAACATGACTTGAAATTTCAGTACCATGGCATGTCGGTTTCTCATTTTTATAGTTTTATCAGTTTTTTTACTGTTAAACATTTAAACTCTTTATTCCAATAAGAATTCTACTTTCAACACTAATCGAATAGTTAACTTAAAACATTAGTGTTTAAACGAGATACTATTTATTGCTATCAAATTGTTTTCTCTACGTATTATTATTGTATATAAGATCCAGTTGATTTTAAAAAAAGTCGTTAAATTCCTTGTCACTGTCGTGGTCCTGTTATTTACAGGCTTTACTGTGATTTTCAATCATGTGTAGAAACCTTAGCTAGCATGTGATGTTTTACCTATCTCTACAACGGTACAAGATCCAGAAGATCTGTAAATGTTTGTCTTGTAAGAACAAGGAATCTTCGATTAATTAAATACTTAATTAATTACTTTTGGCTTCAATACGCGAAATGATTAGTAATAATAGTTAATTTAAGTATACAATAATTGTGAAAATAAAAGTAGATATATATTTCACAGCAGATATAAAACATGGTGGTGAATGGTCGACGATTTCGAGGATTTTGATGAAGTAAATAAAAAAAGAGGATAGTAAAATTTATTTTGACAGTTCGGTTGATATCAGGGAACATGTGCTTTTGTCGTTTAAGATTATTTAATTTAAAAACTATTCATATAACATACTTGTGAATATGTGTATTAATAACTTTTCTAAGTTCTATCACAACATGCTTCTATCACAACACTATTGTTACCTGAAAATCTAATCTTATATTTTTATATATTTTAATTTCGCAACAGGTTCATATTTTGTTTGTGTATATCATCTCAGAAAACAACTATTCAAAGGTACCTAAATACAGTTAAACTCAATATATTTATTGAAACTTATTATGGAAAAAGGTCATGTAATAGTCAAGAGTTTTACAGTATCCTTACATAGTATAAAATAAAGTCCCCCAGCCGCGCCTGTCTGCCTGTTCGCAATTTACTCAAAAACTACAGCACCGATTTTCATGCTGTTTTCACCAATGGATAGAGTGGTTCTTGAGGAAGGATTTAGTATATAATTTGTCAAGTTTTTGTATACATTGGCTAAAATATAATGATATTTGTTGAAGATGTCATATTATAAAATAAAGTGCTCCGCCTTTCGATGGATAGATAGCGATGCATACAACAAATACGTTTTAAAAATTTGCCTATATATGGCAGTATACACAACATGAGTACTTCGAAAATTTTGCCAATAGGTGGCAGTGCATACAACAAATGTATTTCAAAAACTAAATGAATCAGTCCCAAAATTTTTGCGTGCGAAGCCGCGACGGGTAATGCTATTATGTATAACGAGGAAAGATGATTGATTTTTTGTTTGTTACGATCTAACTCAAAAACTACTCAACCAATTTTACCGAAATCTACATCTCCTCGGAGTAACATTGGCTGTTTTATATTTTCTGTAAAGAACCCGTGCGAAGCCGGGGCCGGTCAGCTAGTTTTATTATAAAATAATCTACAGATATTGTTGAATGAGCTATAGTCCTCGTAAGATGTGTGTGTATGTGTATAATGTAAAGGTGCCAGGGTTTACCAAAGAGATGTTAGTAAATATATATATATATATATATATATATATATATATATATATATATATATATATATATATATATATATATATATATATATATATATATCCCCGTTTAAACAAACCGTTAAATGTGAGACTTGAATATGTGTATTTCAAAATATAACAATTGTTCTAAATAAATAATATTTAGTTTAGTTTAAATTCAAATTAACATAATATGTATAGCTATTTTGGTAAAAAGGTAACAAATATTTTATTCTAGTTTAGTGAAAATACAAATGCACCGCACCTGGACCAAGTTTGAGATAGTTTATGTTCTCGACTCCATTAAGATTTGAGACTTTTCATTCAAGTATATTCTTTAAATTAAAATAACATACAACACTTTATAACTCGGTTATTAACTTTGGCAGATGATCGCTGATGCGAGAAGCAAGAAGCAAATATTGTGTGAAAATGTATTATGATCCCGCGCTATCAACCATAAACGCTATCTAGAGCACGAAAGTGCGTAAGGCCGAGTTTAAGGTTTTTTTTTTCCTTACGTGCTTACATGATATATTGGACTATATTTGACCCCGATATAACTTTTGAACGAAAAGAGCTACAGTGGTGAGTTTTCGAATATAGAAATTTTACGTAATTATAAGAGAATGTCTTTTCGATCATCTTTAAGGATTAAAAAGTTAAAAAGTTATTCTAGTTCAAAAATGCAAAAATAGCGGAAACGCCTATAAATCATGAAGCTCATAATAAAATCGTAGGACCTACACCAGATATCCCTTAAAGTTGATATTTGGCATACAGTTAGGTCTAGAACCCAAGGCACAGGGAAAATTATAAAACCACGAATTTCTATCCCAAAATAGAAAATATTTGCATATTTTATTTAAACATTAATAAGCATATAAACTGATACAGTATTTTCGGATTGGTTGATACTACGTTCTGATTAGTTGACACATAAATCGCGTAGAATTTAAAAATTTATATATATTTTAAAATTTATAAGAAAAGTGGGAAAACTATAATTTTCCCAACGCAACATCTCCAAAAACGGGAAATTTAGATAAAATTACCTTTTTTATCTAAATATGTTTTCTATATGGAAGTTTATCATAACTAAGGCAAAACAAGAGCTTTAGCAAATCGAATATGTGATTCCAGTTGAGCAATTCGAATAAAAATGGTCATCCATTAGTTAGTTCATCTAATAAGGGTACATTAATTTAAATATTTAAATAATTTCAAAAAATCTAAAATTTTTTGGATGCATTATTTTGAATTTGTGAAAAAAAAGGAATTTTTGCCCGGGTTTAAAAATTGAAATATTTTATAAACCAATGGAGATAGCGAAAAAATAATCGCAAATTCTTAATTGTAAATAGTGAAAAGTAAAATGTAAGATTGTATGTGCAAAGTAAAATCTATGAAAAAATTTGGATGAAAAAATTTATTTCGTAGTTTTTCTCTTAGTATGTTTTAAAAAGGGTATAACGAGGCAAGTAATTTGTTTTCTTTTGATTCAAATATTTTAAATTAAAACTTATATATATATATACATATATATATATATATATATATATATATATATATATATATATATATATATATATATATATATATATATACATATATATCAAGGACACAAATTTCCATTTTAGATAGATCTATATACGTGTTCTTTACAATCCTGGAAAGGCAATATGTAAATCAATAGGAGCCGCTACCATCAAGGTTTTCAAATTATTGTCTTAAATAAAAATTATATGAGTATTAAAAAGTAAATTGTGAATTATATAATAATAGATCTGCGCCGTAGTGAACAAAAGGCAAATGCAAACAGGCCAGTTTTAATCCTATTCACTACGTGGACTTTAAACTACATGTTCCTTCAAAATAAAATATTTTTAAAACAATTCTCGAATCCTTATTTATCCCTGAGGATTTCAGAAAATAATGTCCTCAAAATTTAAAACCATTCATGGATGATCTTAGAAAACAAGGTTAAAAAGTTATAAAACCATGGGCAGATGGGGAAGTATTTGATAAGAAATTCAAAAATATGGTAGTAGGAAATAACTATAAGGTTTCATTTAATGAAAACGACCTAATGTATCCAGCCCTGATATCATCGAAAGTACCGTAAACAACTATGAACAATATTCATCACTAGATAAAACAGAGAATGCAACGAAGAAATTATTTTACAGTGTTTAACCAGAGGCGGCTTAAATGTCCACAGCGCCCTAGGCTAGCACCTCATCAGCGCCCCTCTAGTTGCCATCTTACTAACGCGAAAGTTTGTGAGGATAATGGATGAATGTTTGTTACTCTTTCACGCAAAAACTAGTTAACGGATTTTGAAGAAATTTGTATGAAGGTAGCTTATACCCTGAATTAACACATAGGATACTTTTACCCCGGGAAAGTCATGTGTTACGTGGACGAAGCCGCTGTCAAAGTCTAGTATATTATAAATTTTAACACTGTGATGAGAGTGAAGAAAGCCAGAAGGATAGGACTTGGAAATTCGTGGTCTCTGTGCCTTTTCTTCTAGGAAATAGGTGTGACTATGTATGTTTAGTTATTGTGAATACCATTTACAATTGCTAACAAATTGTTTTTTATCATTAATTAAGTACAAACTTAAGATTTAATATTTTACATATAAAAACAATAAGACTATGAATAAAATTTATTTGTTCTAAAATTGAACTGATTTTAGAATGTAAATTAATTTATCGATTTTATCCTCCCCTCTTTAGATAACGAATTTAATCTCACGCCGTTACTACGCATTATGATACAAACTGAAAATTTTCGAAGGATCCCGACAGAGACTTACTCTCTGGAAGGACTTTAAGTATTATTATTTTCTTCATTTAAAATCTTCCACGCATGCCCCTTTGTATCCTCGAGCCCTAGGTATGTGCCTAGTTTGCCTTATGGATAATCCGCCACTGTTTTTAACGATGGTCATTTTCGTCATCTGCTAGGTATGTTTGATAAATATTTGATGAACAGATATTTTTCCGAATTCATCGGAGCAAAAACAATAGCTACAATTTCTTCGAAATTTCACTTAAAAGTAATAGTAATAAAAATATTTATTAATAAAATACGTTATAAATTATTATCAAATCTACCCTCAGAATACACACAAACAGAACTGGAAGAGATATATTATCACTTTTTTGTTGTATTGTGCGTGTTTTATTCGTATTTAGAATGATTAAAAACTTTTTTAAATGTCGAATGAAAATGATAGTCCCGTTCGTTTACGTTTCGATGTACCGAGTTAAAAAGTTACATGGAAAATTGTTAACTATGTTATTACAATGATAACAAACACTCATACTTTTACATTCACGTCATAATAACGAATTTTGTGTATAAAAAAATATAAATAAAAGTAAATTCAACTCGCAGCTGCGCAGACATCAAACAGTTTGGCTAAAAGTAGCATCTAGACGTTATAAATTCTTCCAGTTCTGTTTGTGTGCTGATGCACACACCAGGTGTACTTTGCACCTGGAAATGTTTAAAGCAAAGGACTAGAATGGAAAGCACAAGTTTTATAAAAAAATAAGGTACCACAATGGACCACAGGTCTTCGAGTGAATGGAAAGCGTTTAGCGGACCAAACACTGAAACCTATCCCACTTAATCTAAACATTAGATCAATGTAAAAAATGATTTAATATCAACACAATATATATATATATATATATATATATATATATATATATATATATATATATATATATATATATATATTCGGTCTTTGGTATTAGGTCTTCGAGTGAATGGAAAGCGTTTAGCGGACCAAACACTTAAACCTATCCCACTTAATCTAAACATTAGATCAATGTAAAAAATGATTTAATATCAACACAATATATATATATATATATATATATATATATATATATATATATATATATATATATATATATATATATATATACAATATTAAATCATTTTTTACATTGATCTAATGTTTAGATTAAGTGGGATAGGTTTAAGTGTTTGGTCCGCTAAACGCTTTCCATTCACTCGAAGACCTGTGGTCCATTGTGGTACAAAATACAGTTTATTATTATTTTTTATATCATGTTTCATCGGCTATACAATTCTGTCACTTGCATATAACCTTGACGAACACAACCAATTTCAAAATCAAGGTCACCATAAATTGCCTCGTTTCGAACAAAACAAATTTTATTCGGGTAATTTTTTCCCAAAAGATATATTCAGGAGCATTGTTTAAAATGAGACATTCTGTACGTTTTACTTTTTTATTAAAAAAAATATTGTATATAAAATCGGGTTATATGATTAATAATAAATGGAAAAAGAGTTTTTGAGATTGATTTTGATTCGAAAGTGAAAAATATTATGTACACTATAATATACAGAAAGTTTTAAAATATTCAAAGAAAATCAAAAAGATTTTATTACTCACAAACACATTTTTGTGTAGTAGTATCTGAATACTCAAGAAACTCGTAAGCAACGTACTCTTATCGAATTTTTTCAGAACAAATCAGTTACACGAGTAGGTTAAAATTGACATCAAAGATTCCGTTACATACCCGTCCAAGTTCCCGAGCGGTCGAAGGCGTTATGTCTGCGCAGTATGTCTACTTGGAAACTGAGAGGTTATGGATTCGAATCCCGACATTGGCAGTTTGTCAATTATTAAGAAAGAAAAAAAAAGGCAGTTAATTGACTAAACTGTCGGCGTATGGACAAGAACGAAGTAACCGGCTATGCTTGAGAAGTTTTTCTGCAGTTTTCTTCACGCGCTCCAGATTAATATCGGCATAGTTCTTATCATTGTCGGCTGCAGCCGCATATCCTACCAATTCCTAGTCTATACACAAAAATTTCTTTCACTTCACTCACATCCTCACATCCTTAGGCATCACAATGGACCTTATGGTCGAAGTGTAGCCCGTCCAAGGTATAACTAATATATATTAAGGACCTTTTCATACCAGTCAAGTTACAGTTGAAATATAGGTTCATTTTTATGAGGGAAAAATAATATTTTTCAATGTGTTTTGTACCGAAATTCTCTAGAAAGAAATTCTGTGCTTTCTAGTGATCTAGTGGCTATTGGCAATATTATGCAGTTAGGGCTTTATATTTTCTAAACAAAGAAAATTGGAAAAAATATTAAAAGAGCTAGTTTTTAGAATATGATGTAACTAGTCCCAGAAAATTATTCAAATTTCCAATGATCAAGGCTTAAAACGAGTTTAAGGTTCTCATAACATTGCTCATGCTATCTTTTTTTTTTTAAATTTTCTAATCTTTGAACTTGCGGAAATAATATGGAAAAACCGTCTCACATTATTTATCATGCGATTATAATTTTATTCTGAGGTTTTTGTTCTAAATCAAGTAATCACGGCGACACTAGTAATATACATTATTATTAGAAAAATAAAATCGGTAATATTTTCGTAAAGATATAAACATTTTTTTTACAAAAAAACAAAACTCGACTCCAGTAGATACTAGCCGCATCTACTGTCTTGTTGTCGATTATGAAATGCTTTGTAGTTAAAGTGAAATTAAATGTTTGTTAACCTTGGCTGGCACCAACTTCAAAAATAAAAATATTTGATTTTAAAAAATGGATATGTATAAGTAAATTGAAGTTAATAAATAACGCAATCCTCTTTTGGAGTCGGGTTTTGTTTTCTTGTAAAAAAATTTTTAATTTTCACTTTTTAGTGCATTTTTTTATAGCGCATTTTTTTTATCAGTTTTTTTTTTTGTGAAATTTTTAGTGCATTTTTTCATAGCAGATTTTCAGATTTATTTACGTACGTTTTGTATTTTATATTTTGTAGAATTTTTTTTTTGGTCGGTTTTTTTTTGTAAAAACTTTTTTATTTGAAGTCGGTTTTTAAAAAAAGTTTCTCATTTGTCCATTATAAATAAGTCTACTCTTTCAAACAAACAAAAAATTTTCGCAGAAATCGGTGATCACATATAAAATGAGGATTTTCCTCGATTTCCATGGGATGCCCTCATCAGAATGCGATTTGGTGATAATGGGACCAATCTGAAATGAAACCCTTTAAACAAAAATTTATAAATCTGTTAATAAATGACGGAGTTGTAAGGTACCAAACATAAAAAAAATTAAAAAATAATAATAAAAATTCACACGAATTGATAACCTCTCCTTTGTTGAAGTCGGGTTAAAAATTTATTTACTACAACTAGGCCATTTTACTAATTATTAAAGAGACTAATTATAAATGTTTAATGAAAAATTAAATTAGATAGTGATGACCTCAAAAATACGGTGGACTTAAGATTTGATTTTCGGATCCAATACTCGTACAATACCTGATCTATACTGGTTCGTTTTCCGGACTCAATAAAAGATTCGATATATACTGAGAATCTATACACAGATGTAATATGATTCTCGAAATTTAAGATAAAAACGAGACGTAAATAACATACAAACTCTTTTCTATTTTATTTTACATGTGTTATGGGATTTATATACTAACAGCTGACGTTTGTGACCGACCGTCTTCAATTTCGCAAAAAGAAAATACATATTTTTTCTTTTCTGAGTACAATAAATTGTAATAAAAAACGAATTGAAATCATTTTTATTCATTCTAGAAGAAAAAAGTCGAAAAAAAAACATGAATTTCATTTTTATATTGGCTGTAAAGTAAATGGAAAATTGGAATTGATTTGTATTTTTTGCTTAATGTAAATCTATTTCTAATGTATAAAATATTTGATATAAAAATGGTGATTTGCGTCGTCGGTACACCTTTTGTGTGGTGGATAAATCAAGTAAAAAAATTTATATATTTCAGTAAATTATTTATTTTATATTAATGTTTATTTTATAAAATTGTCTTTATGGTAGAGTCAAATTAGCATTTTTCAGGCAGGTTGTTTGGAACCGCAATTTTCATTTTGACGTCCTAAATATGACCCTAAGTTTTTACGGTACGACTCGTGACGGAACAAGGTCAAAATTGAATTTGTTTATAACAAAAAAGCGTTTTTTCTTAATATATTTTTTGAAACTAATAATTTTAAAAATGACATAGAATATTATTCAATTTTATATAAAAAAAGAAAACAAATGAGTCCATAAGCATTAAAATCGGTTTATTAGAATTCGAGTAAAAAATTCCCAGAGTTCGAATACGCAAAAATTTTAAATTAAAAATTTAAAAATTACTTCATTATTTTTAACAATGGCAAAATATGCCTCTTATTTGTTAAAATAATGTGCCCAAGCATTAGCCTTTAAAAAAATTAGGTTCCCCACATTTAATAAAATACCATGTCACCGATTTTTATAAATAAAAAATTCGTTACGCAGGAGCTGCTTCAACTTAGCGAATTTCCTTGGAATAAATAAATTACTCTCTAGCGGTCACAATTTTAGTCTGATCAAAATGAAATGTCGTATCTGATTTTAGTATTTGCATGCCCAATTTTATTAATAAAAAATTCGTTACGCAGGAGCTGCTTCAACTTAGCGAATTTCCTTAGAATAAATCACTCTCTAGTGATCACAATTTTAGTCTGATCAAAATGAAATGTCATATATAATTTTAGCATTTGCAAGTCCAATTTTCTCAATAAATGACATACGTCGAGGCGAATGGGGGGAGGTATTAAAAAAGAAGAAAACACAAAATATAAAATATCTCTCTTAATATTAGAACAATCGAAAAATGCGTAAGGAATAAAGTTGTATAAAATCAAATTTGCTACAATTCATCACCTTATCATTTTTGCTCAAACTCTAATGTGTACAGAGATATTAAGGAATTTAATTTTCAATATTAAACCGTCAATATTTCTGTAAATATTATTGTTACAGAAAAAATGATAAGAAACAAAATTACAGTAAAACTTAGTACCTACAACTTTATTTCTTATAAATTTTTCGATTTTTCAAATTTTAAGGGAGATATCTCAAATTTTATGTTTCCCCCTCCCTCTAAACCCCCCTTTCCCCTGGTCCGATTTTACCCATTAACGAACTTGACCTTTTGAATATCAAAAGCGCCTCAAATACCAAATCTCATCCCGATAAAATGAAAACTGTGACCGCTAGAGTGATGACAGACACATATATATATATATATATATATATATATATATATATATATATATATGTATATATATATATATATATGTCCATAGATATATATATATAAATTTTTCAGATGGTGATTTTTGACATCTACTAGGTAGGATCGATGGACATTTGAAGAAATTTTTGCGAAATTTTGACTTCGGTACGGGACCAATAGCTCTATTTCCTTTCAGGAAATTCGCTAATAACATACGTCAAGGGGAAAGGGGGGCATAAAGATAGAAGAAAACACAAAATATAAAATATCTCTCTTAATATTAGAACAATCGAAAAATGCGTAAGAAACAAAGTTGTAGAAAATCATGTTTGCTACAATTCATCACCTTATCATTTTTGCTCAAACTCTAATGCGTACAGAGATATTGAGGAATTTAATTTTCAATCTTAAACCTTCAATATTTTTGTAAATATTAGGGTTACAGAAAAAATGAAAAGATACAAAATTACAGTAAAACTTAATACCTACAACTTTACTTCTTATAAAGTTTTCGATTTTTCGAATATTAAGGGAGATATGTCAAATTTTGTGTTTCCCCCTCCCTCTAAACCCCCCTTTCCCCTGATCCGATTTTACCCATTAACGAACTTGACCTTTTGAATACCAAAAGCGCTTCAAATACCAAATCTCATTCCGATAAAATGAAAACTGTGACCGCTAGAGTGATTACAGACACATATATATATATATGTATATATATATATATATATATATATATATATATATATATATATATATATATATATGTCCATAGATATATATATATAAATTTTACAGATGGTGATTTTTGACATCTACAAGGTAGGATCGATGGACATTTGAAGAAATTTTTGCGAAATTTTGACTTCGGTACGGGACCAATAGCTCTATTTCCTTTCAGGAAATTCGCTAAAAAAAGGATGCATTTCATTTTAGATGAATAAATAATTTTTTAAATTAAAAAAAAAACAGTTAAGAAATTATTTAAATAAACTTTAATTTCTTTTAACTTATAGATTTTTTATAAATCTTTAATTTAAAAAAAAATATAACGATACTTAACTTTTAAGACAGATATATTTTACCTTTTGTTAATTTACCTTAAACAATTTAATATTTTTAGGTTTTATAAGACATAATCTAAAAATTAAATACTTACCTATCTAACTATAAACTCAAAAAATTTTCCGACCACTATGGTTTATTTCCTAAAGAAAAGTAGGATAAAATCCGTGTATATTTAATTAGAAAATAGTAATTTTTTAATTTATATATAGCATCATCTATTTCAAAAAAAAAGACAGCACGATTGTTTAACCAATGCTATATATATTTATTTTAAATGGCCAACACAAAGTAATATATCTGAACTGGTCACTTCAGAAGAAATACTACTACTAATAATATTTATAGTAAATACAACGATTTACTTACAAACAAATAAATGAAAATTGATTACAACATATTGGTAGCATTCAGATATAGTTCTCCCATACGAACAGAGGAGAAATTTTATTAGTTTCCGAGTTTCTCGTAAACGGGCGTATACGGCTCTCCGGAGCCACGGGGCTCCTCATAAGAAAGTGAGAGAAAATAAGCAAGGTATGTTTTGAAGTAAGACGGAACGATGTTTCAATACAGGTTGTCCTACCAATGCATCATTATTAATACATAATTTTTTGGCGGACGATGATTAAAAATAATTATTTTTAAAAACAGCAATTACGCGATCGCGTTCTGCTGTCCCTATTTCGAATTTATCAAACTCGGCAGAATGTTTCGCGGTTTAATGACGTTGGAAATGACTTCTTTTTAAACAAATAAACATTTTACCACAAAATAGGCAAATTACCTCTTTATCAGTTTTTTTAAATATACCAAAATGATGCTCCCACTCGTTGATGCCAAAAAATATCCTCCTTTTCTTCGCAGACGGGCGCAGCACTTCCAGTGCTGAACTTATTCAAGACTATTTGCGATGTATTCTCCATTATTAAAATCACTACTTTTATATTTTTTGAAAAAAAAAATTATGCGAAAAATAATTTTCAATAGCACGAATAGTACTTTTCACTTTTTTAATTCAAAGTAGACTAAATCAAAACAACTCAGTCAGGTTGAGTAAGCTATCATAAAATTCCCACTTTATGTAAAATTTAACCATTTAGAAATTAGTAACAAATTAACCCCCACCCACCCAGCTTTATCTTTGGCATGTTTATTGTATCCAGTGTCATCAAATTCCCATGACACTATACCCTCTACTAAGAAAAAATAATTAAATCAGGTATATAATTGTTTATTAGTTCTCCGATATGAATACTTTTAACTAATTATTCGGAATTTCCAAAAATCTATTACTAAAATCTAAACTAAAGCTAAACCATCAAAAAATTTACAAGCAGTTTACAATTGTCAAGTGGTAAACGTAAAAGATCAAAAGATTTATATTTTATTTATACACAAATATATTTAAAAGGTACATTTTATGCCCAAAATTCCAGAGTATTCAATATATTGTTTACACACAATACTATTGTATGTATTGTATAGTCAATAGTGTTTACTTTGTTTAATTATAATAGATAGTGACCATAAAAAAGGGTTGGTATTATTATATTTTATTATAATATTTTTTTCGGAAAATGATAATAATTGGTAGGATACCCGGTATTTATTCCATCTCTGTTCCTACCTCTCACTCAGAGCTTGTAAAGTCAAATCCTGCCCACCTATGCTCTAAATATTTTTTAAAAACAGTCTAGTTAACCACATTAAATGTTTATTACGCTAATGATTAAATCTCATTTAGATAATTATTTTAAAAGGTATTAAATTTTTTGTTTGTAAACTATACGAATACCACTAATTACCACAATTAGGATTCCGCAATTACAAAATAGGTACCATTGTGCATTTCTCTGGCGTTACCTCCATAGCAGAGTCGAAATGGGACAAATGCAATCTGGAGCATATATTCAATGATTTGTCAAGATGTTAAAAAAGCATTGATTATGTAGAAAAATATGTTTTTTTCAGTAGTTACAGGCTGATCAAAAAAATTTTCAACAGATTTTTAAATTAAACAACTGGGCGTTCATATTATTATATTTTATGAGCGCCCAATGGTTTTCATTTAAAAAATGCTAAAAATTATTCTGATCAACTTAATGATTAGAAATAGTTACTCTCTTTAGAGAAATTTGGTTTTAAAAGAAAATAAATGGTTTTTATTTTATTTATTTGTTTATTTTTATTTTAAGCCTAACCTTTCGATTCACTCAACCTCAACGGGATACAACTTCGTAAGGTTAGCGGTTTCATCACCGGACATTATCATCTACGAAGGCATCTGTACACAATAGTACTACACAATGAACCCATTATTACCCATTATAACTCCAGCCACATCATCTTTAACTGCAAATCTCTCGGTTACAACAGATACAAGAAATTCGATGCACCTCACCCGAATATATTATCTTTCAGGTAAATCGAATAAGTAAACGACTCGCTATTGCCAAAATATGGGAGAAGCGAATCTCGTTGACTGAAGTAGCAGGGGAAGATATCTATCTTTAAGAGATGTATTTATCTATCTAATACTAAAATATTTTAATTTCCCAATACTTCCGCTGCTTCCAATTTGTTATCAGCACTATTACCACCAAATTTCTCTTCCAAGAAATATCAAGATGGTACAGAATTATTGTATTGGAATTGCATACATTTGAAAACAAATACAAATAACGCAATTCGAAGTTTGTAAAATTTAAATCAATAAATTTGAACGTGGTACGTCAAACATAATAAAAGAATATGAATGCAATGGAGAATGTGATATGAAGATTTTCTTACCTTCTTTTATTAAATCTAAATTACAAACTAGGGATGGAAGTTAGTATTAGCTTGTGACATCTGATTTCTGGTTTTTTGCAACCATAATTTATCATATATGGGCTAAAACAAGTGGTACAAGTGAGTGTCCTTCTCCTAATGTATGTACCTAAGAAAACTTTTTTTAATTTAGGTTTGGATGATTTTTATTTAAGTCAAGATTCATAACTTTTCCTCAATGCTACTCTCACTATATGAATATTCATACTTGTTCGAAGTTGTATACAAAATAAAATATAATATGAATAATATAAAATTAAAATTTATTAAATTCGTAATATTTATTTATATTCATGAAGTATTATAAAACAGACAATTTATGCACACAATACACATTGATTCAAATCTGTGATAACTAAAACTAAACGATACATAATTAAAATATTATACAAAATTGTGTATGCATAATCATATGATCATATATAACATACATAAAATTAATGTAATTCACATTTTAAATTTTGTTTAACACATAATATATATATATATATATATATATATATATATATATATATATATATATATATATATATATATATATATATATATATATATATATATATATATATATATATATATATATATATATATATATATATATATATATACCTACATAATTTTCTTGAATATAAATGAATTCTCTGTGCTCTGCATATTCCAAAATATTATGTATCATACCGAAAAAGAGTTATTCTTTATAAAAAATACGTGAACCTTCTGAACCTATTTGCCCCAATAGTTTACTTTTTTGTAAGCAATTAAAATGAACACAAAGTGAGAAAATGATTTTGAGCACAAAATAATCATTATCAGTATGAATTAGCTAGCCACATTATTCTTCGGAGAGAAATCTGATTTATTACTATATAGGTGACTGTCTCACAATTAGCAGCGCGTAACATATCTGCCTGAAGAATTTTTTATCAGTGAATTCATTCTTTTGCTGACTAACAGTATGAATATTCGATTAGATAGACATTCATTTTAATAGAGAACATTTCTGTATCAGACGGATTTTAAGGATGGATACCCAAATACGTAAAACTTAATGTGATACGTAACACTTAATGTGAAATTCCGTGTATTTTAAAATGAAAAAAGTTTTAATTCCTATCCAAATTTCGCCTCTTGCATGAAATTAGGTCAAGAGAAATATTTCGCATCTTTATTGGTTCAAATGAAATAATTGTCATATTTTAACTCACTAAACTTTAGCAATTTTCTTTTGTTCCCGAAAAAACGATGTTCTCGTTACAATTCCTACAAATATTTTTATACCCAGTATATTTGTAAATATACAAGGTATATTAAGTTTAGTCCCGACTTTGTAACGCTTGAAAATATTAATCCTTGACAAAAATGCTTCACCAAGGTATTCATAAAATGGCCTAATTCGGCCATTTTCACATGTCCGTCCGTCTGTCCGTCTGTCCGTCTGTGAAGCCGATAACTCAAGACCGAAAAGAGATAACGGCCTGAAAATTTTTTTGTGTGTTCTAGAGCCAAAAAGTAAGGTCAAGTTCGTTAACGGGCAAAATCGGAACGTGTTTCCCCCCGCCAGGGGGGAAAAATTGTATCTCTGAAACCGTAGGAGATAGAAAAAATTTTTGTTAACAAAAAATCTTCTTCCCTTAAAAATAAACAACTTTTGTTTGAAAACTTTTTTCATAAACTCAACAGTTTTCTCAAAATTTGCCCTCAAAGTTGAAAAAAATGAGAAATACAATTGATTGGCGAATGAAGGCATGGGCTCCATGGACCCGTAGGTATATATAACAACTTTACATACTATTTTTTATATCCTGTATATGTAAATATACAAGGTCTTTTATGTTTAGTCCCGTCTTTGTAACGCTTGAAAATATTAATCCTTGACAAAAATGCTTCACAAAAGCATTCATAAAATGGCCTAATTCGGCCTAATTCGTCTGTCCGTCCGCCTTTGAACACGATAACTCGAGAACGAAAAAAGGTAACGAGCTGAAATTTTTTGTGTGTGTTTCAGAGCAAAAAAGGAAGTTCAAGTTCGTAAATGGGCAAAATCGGAAAGTGATTCCCCCCGCCAGGGGAGAAAATTTATATCGTTTAAAGCGTAAGAGATAGAAGAAAAATTTGTTGACAAAAAATCTTCTCTTTAAAATAAACAACTTTTGTTTGAAAATTTTTTCCATAAACTCAATAGTTTTCTCATAATTTGTGCACAAACAGCAAATAAGATGGGGGAATTACACATCTTTGAAAACGTAAGAGATAGAAAAAAAGTTTGTTGACAAAAAATAATCTTCTCTTTAAAATAAACAACTTTTGAAAAATTTTGTCATAAACTCAATAGTTTTCTCAAAATTTGTCCTCAAAGTTGAAAAAAAATGAAAAATACAATTAATAGGCGAATGAAGGCATGGTCTCCATGGACCCGTAGGTATACATAACAACCGTACATACTATTTTTGCACCCAGTATATTTGTAAATATACAAGGTATATAAAGTTTAGTCCCGACTTTGTAATGCTTGAAAATATTAATCCTTGACAAAAATGCTTTACAAAGATATTCATAAAATGGCCTTATTCGGCCATTTTGACATGCCCGTCCGTCAATCTGTCAAGTCGATAACTCAAAAACGAAAAGAGAAAACGAGCTGAAAATTTTTGTGTGTTCTAGACCAAAAAATTAAGGTCAAATTCGTTAATGAGCAAAATCGGAAAGTGTTTCCTCCCGCCAGGGGGGAAAAATATATCTTTGAAACCGTAAGAGGTAGAAAAAAATTTTATTGAAAAAAAATTTTGTTCTCTTTAAAATAAACATCTTTTGTTTGCAACATTTTTTCATAAACTCAATAGTTTTCTCAAAATTTGACCTCACATGTACAAACATAACATACATCAAATAGTATTGTTTTTATGTTTATTTCAGTTTTGTAAACCAGGTGAATATATAAGTTCAAGGTGTAAGTGATTTTCATTTTCAAAGAAATAGTTGGTCTCTCTCATTATCTATATATAATGTACATATATGTATATATATATATATATATATATATATATATATATATATATATATATATATATGTATATATATATTTATATATATATATATATATATATATATATATACATATATTTGTATTCTAACGCAGCATCGGCTATTGCTTCGCGTTGAAAAACTAACGCTTCTCGTCGCCTTAATTTAACGCTTAGCGTCAAAAAACGATCGCGGATGATTTATTTCAGCGTTGATTAACTAACGCTAAGCGTTGACCTTACACTTTCTATTGACTAACACTTCTCATTGACGCTTCGCTTTGAATACGGTTCGCTGTAGCTTACGTTTCGCGTTGGTAAACGCAAAGCCTTGACCTAACACATCTTACTGACTAACGGTTCTCATTGACCAACGCTTCGCGTTGGCTGACTTGCGGTTCGCTTTAGCTTACGTTTCGCGTTAGTAAACGCATTGCGTTTACCAAAGCTTCGCGTTGACCTAACACTTCCTATTGACTAACGCTTCTCATCGGCCAACGCTTCGCGTTGGCTGACTTACGGTTTGCGTGGACCAACGCTTTGCGTTGATTAACAAACGCTTCGCGTTGACCTAACGCTTCCTATTGACTGACGCTTCTCATTGACCAACGCTTCGCTGACTTACGTTTCATTATAGCTAACATTTCGCGTTGGTAAATGATTCGCGTGAAATCACGCTTCGCGAATCAACAAAGCGAATCACGGACGATTCACTTTGAATCACTAATGCTTCTCATTGACCAACGCTTCGCGTTGGTTGACTTACGGTTCGCTTCAGCTTACGTTTCGCGTTGGTTAACGCTTTGCGTTGGTTAATTATTCGCTTGGCATAACGTTTCGCGCATCAATGACGCTTCGCTTTGCATAACTAACGCTTCTAATTGATGGTTCGCGTTGGCTAACGCTTTGCGTTACCAACGCTTTACGTTTACCAACGCTTTCCGTTAATTTTCTAAGTCTTCGCGTTGACTAACTTTTCGCGTCGCCTAACGGCTCGCGTTGACCAACGCTTTGCGTTAACAGTCGGTTGCGTTGTTTAACTCAATTACATATCTCAATATTTAAATATATAAAAATCGCAAGAACTTAAATATCAATTTTTTTTAATGCATGAACATTTTTACTGTTTCAATATTAATTATTAACACAAAACAAACATTTACAAATCTATAGCACGGTAAAGCGCAAGGTCGAGTTTAAGGGACATTTGGCCTTCTTACTTACAGTGCTATTACTACTGGAAATATCATAGATAATTTGACCCCGAAATATCTTCTGAACGAAACCAGCAACAGTGCTAATTTTTTGATAATTCATATTTTATAAACATTGAATGGGCAGAAATATTAACAATACAAAGTATATACTCAGTATATACTGGGTATTCAAACAATTAACTCAGTTAGTTGTTACATTACTTGTTAAACCTGTCTTTGTATAAACTTTTTGAGATTTTGTCAATGACATTTTATTCATAAAATATTTGACAACAATGTAAAAAATATATATATTCGATTCATAAGCCCTTTTGGATACTTTGAAAGAAAACATACTTAGAAAAAGGATTTCTTGCATTATATTCAATCTCAGGTAAGTCAGGAAAAATTTGTCAGGAAAACTCACTTTTGTAGCTAAATCTATTCTCTTACATTTAGTTCTAAAAGTGAGTTTACCTGGCAAATTATAATTTTAAGCTTATATATAAGCTAATATATATATATAGATATAATATATATATATATATATATATATATATATATATATATATATACATATATATATATATATATATATATATGTAAGCAGCCGCACACCAACCAATTCCAAGTTAACACACAAAATTCCTTCCACTCAACTCACATCCTCACATCCTTAGGCATCACCATGGAACTTATGGGCGAAGTGTAGCCCGTCCAGGGCAGCCGCTACAATCTATCTATATAAATGAATTGCAGTAAAATTTATTTACTACAACTTTACTACTTACAAATTTTTTCATTTTACTAATTTAAGAGCATAATTTAATTTTTTTTATTCCCTCCCTCTTTGAGACGCTGAATCCGAAGTTAAAACAACGGAAATCCCTCATTTTCACTGGAGGGTTTGTTTCGAGGTACCCATATGAAAAATATGAGTTGGCATTACTTATTTGACAAAATAAGTAATGCTTTAATTAATTGAATGGACTACCACAAAATAAAGTTCACCAACATTAATGTAACTCATGCTTTTCATATAACCCCTAAATTGTTTAAATCGACATTGGACCAAGATATCCTACTCATGACAAGAAAAACACAAGTTGATCACCAATTTACCTTTAAAGCGTGGGTCAAGGTGAAAATCAAGTTTACCGAAAGTTGTGTCCTTCAAACAAAAAAACTGAAATCACTTCTGTGAAGATATATGTTCAGGTGCATTATGTACATACATTAAAATAAACTAAAAGTAAAAAATATATAAGCATTTAGAGACGATTTTATCTGGAAAACTTTCGATGACCTTTAATTTGATGGGGTACCTTTTACTATTTTATCATTTTACTTTAGAAACTTATCGTAACGACTTCGGAAATTTTTTTTGACGTTATAAAAGCCTTGAATAAAAGAGTAGGAACACTAAAATATTGGAACTTTACCACTCATAAGAATCCAGTAACATCATAGTATAAGTTTTTCCGAGATATTCGTCAACGGGTTTCATTTTCATTTCCTATATAAAAGAGTAATACATTAATTAGTAATTTTTAATAACATAAATATTTAATTTTTGGTGTTTTTTTTTTTGTTTCATTATACATGTAAATAAATTTACTCTCTATTCTATAATTCGCACAACAATTAATAACACCGGTGTAATATTTAAAATGTAATACCACGGTAAAGCATGAAAAAAAGGTTATTTTTTCGATTTTTTGTGGTTTTACGGTAAAATTAATACAACATTTAATTACTTTATTTATCATGCCTTAGGATACAAGTATACATTTGTTTTAAACAAAATGGCTGCATATGACTGCATTATCTGATTGTTACCATTCAAAATTACTATTAAACTAAAAGGGAAGTTTTTATCTTACTATGTACTACTAGAATATTAAACTAACATTAATGTTTGTGTCTGTTTGTTCTGTGCAAAACCTGGCAAATGGATCACTTATGGAGTCGCAGTTCCTACCAGTTTCTATGGGCCTTTTTAGCCATAATACATTTAATTTATCATGATTTTTAATCAAAATAAATATTTATGTGTGAAATATTTGTAAAAATTCAGAAAAACACCAAACAAATAAATTTATATATATATAAATATATATATATATATATGTATATATGTATATATATAGGATGTATCGAACCAGGTGCATTATAGCACGCGCCTCCATTCATTTGTATGATGCTCCCATTTCCCAATAAAATCCAATAGAAATTGATCATCTCCTCGAAACAAAACGAAGACCACTCGTGATTGGTTCAAAGATATGATAAACACCAAAGCACTCAATATGGCCCATTGAAATGAGGATATATAGACGTTGGTTAAACAATCATGCTGTCTTTTTCTGATGAAATTGATGAAGCTGTATATAAATTATAAAATTATTATTTTCTAATTAAATACCCACCGATTTTATCCTGCTGTTCATTAAGAAATAAACCATATTGGTGGGAAAATTTTTTGGAGTTTATACTTCGATAGGTAAGTGTTTCAGCTTTCGATTAAGGCTTGTAAAACCTAAAAATATTAATTTGTTTTTAAGTAAATTAGCAAAAGGTAAAACATATGATAACTGTCTTAAAAGTTAACGTATCGTTATATATTTTTTTTAAATAAAAGATCTATAAAAAATCTGTTAATTTAAAGAAAATAAAGCTTATTTAAATAATTTCAGAACTTTTTTAAAAAATTTATTTATAGGGCATCATAAACAAATTGAAAATAATGGGTCAAAGTACAGTTTAAAAAAATTTTTCTTTTTCATTTTAAAGACATTTTATTTAAAAAAAGATTTATTTATCTAGGATGAAATGCACTCTTTTTATTTATAAAAACCGGTGACATTTTATTAACTGTCGGGGACCTCACTTTTTTTAAGTGCTAAAATTGGGCACATCATTTTAACATATGTCATTGTTTAAAAAAAAATTAAGTAATTTTTTGATTTTTATTTTAATTTAAAATTTTTTCGAACTTTAGGAATTTTTTTATCGAATTCTAATTAACCGATTTTAATGTTTATGGACTCATTTGTTTTCTTTTTTTATATAAAACTGAATAATATACTATATCATTTTTTAAATTTTTAGTTTTAAAAAAGATATTAAAGAAAAAATGAGATTATAAATCTCATAATAAATCTCTTTTATTATAAACAAATGAAATTTTGACCCTGTTCCGTCATGAGTCGGAACGTAAGAACTTAGGGTTATATTCAGGACGTCAAAATGAATCGATTTAAAAAAAGGAATTGCAGTTCTAAACAACCTACCTGAAAAATGCTAATTTGACTCTAGTATATAATTTAACATAAATATTTTGTTAATGGAAAAATAATAATAGATTTTTATTATGTTCTTCTAGCACTCTGTTTTGAGTCCTTTGGTGTCTATCATATCTTTGAATCTTTGAACCAATCACGAGTGGTCTTCGTTTGTTTCAGGGTGATGATCTATTTATCTATTTCTATTGGATGTTATTGGGCAATGGGAGCATCATAGAAAGAAATAGAGGCGTGTGCTATTGTGCACCTGGTTCAATTCATCCTGTATATATATATATATATATATATATATATATATATATATATATATATACATATATATATATATATATATATATATATATATATATATATATATATATAATTCAATATAAATTCATAGGCTCACATTCCATTCTAGCTTCTAGCTCCTACATCAAATAGTAAAGCATTACTCGAGCATTAGTCGTGTAGACTATAAATGGGAAAGTGTAAAATATATATACGACGGTGACTATGTATAAATGACTAGCTTTTGTATATTGTTAGCAATTCTTCAATGTCATCTCAAAGTTGTTTTCTAGACGAGTGTCATTAATCCTAAATCAATTAGCCTGACAATTTGCTCGCTTTTCAACGAATCTTTATGGAATTTCGTACATAACAAATTACAAACAACAACTTTTGTATAAACAGAATATACTCGTACATACACAATGATTTTTTCGTTAATATAAGTGTATATTATTTTTGATATACAAAAAAGTTTTCGTTTTAGTTGTAATGAAAAAATATAGCCAGATAGTAATAGTATATGGTATAATTGTAATATAAACTTGTCGTCTTTGCATCGTTTAGCCTGTCGTGCAATAATATTCAAGCAGAGCAACGAATGGTATATTTACCAAAATAACGCTTATAGTTTGAATCAAGGATTCTAACCGTTTAATAAATATATCGGTTTTGGTTTCAGTTATAAAAAAAAGACTATAACGGTTTCCGTTACGTTAATTTATTAATATATAAAAGAAAAGATGACATACAAAAGAGATTCCAAATTCCAGCTATAATACAAGTTAAAATTTAACAGTTAAAAACTTTGCTCGCTTTTGCTAGGTTATAAAATATATTGTAGAGAAAACTTATTGAAAAATTAAAGTTCTTGCGCGGCATTTAATGCTTAGTTCTAGCTATTCATCACGCCAGTATCAATGTCTATAATGTATGCTTCAATCTGGACCCTTCAACTTTAATTTTTGTTTTTCTGTTTCAAGGTATTAAGAACCGCAGTCCATATGTATGCCAGTGATACTAAATATAAACTTGTCATGAAATTTACAAGAGGCGATTCTCCCTCAAATTGACTCACTTAAAGTGGACGTGGAACGAAAATGTTTTAATGAATATCTGTTTCGGTTTCGGTTTGGTGAGAATTCCTGGTTTGAACAAATTAGAAATTTTTTTTGGATTAAAAATGCTTCTAATACATTTTGTGAAAATAAGTGGATTTTACTAAGTTTTACGCGTAATGATATTTAGTTTTCATGAAGAAATTTTTTATATGGACTACCTTTTAAAAAAAAGGAGGTAAACTTTTCTTAGATTCGCCAAGTAAAATATGAAATACCCTACACCTGAGAAATATACACGATAAATATATACCAATCAGTTACGTACTCCCTTGATAATTAAATGACGGTCTCAGCAGTGGTGTTAAAAAAAGAACAGTTACAAATGCCATCTAGCAAGTTTTTAATAAAATACACAACCGGTAATATTTGAAGTTTTGAACCTTAGTATGGCCAATGCTTTCAATTTTGTCTGTTGAATTTTTTCGTGAAAAATAATATATAATTTTGAAAAAAAAAAAGCGTTACGCAGGAGCTGCGTCAACTTAGCGAATTTCCTTAGAATACATAAATCACTCTCTAGCGGTCAGAATTGTAGTGTGGTCAAAATGAAATATCATATCTGACATGATTTTAGTATTTGAAAAATTTAAATTTACTAATAGCCAAAATACAACCATATACTACGATTTATAATAGTGTGCTATTTTATTTTAGTTTAAGTTAGTATGGAAACGACATCAAAATTGAAACAAAATTTTAATAAAATAATTTTATAGTTATTTTATAGAAGTAAGGTATTGTTTCTGTGGAAATTAGAAAATCAAAAAAAATTTTAACCGACTCCAAAAAAAGAAGCCGGAGATTCTATGTTCGACTATATGTATTTTTTATAAATGCAGGTTCACCGATTTCTCCGTCCATTTTGGTCGATTTTCTAAATTCTTGTTTTGTATGAAAGAATATACTCTCGAGGTGGTCCCATTGTCATCAAGTCATCTCACGAGGAGACCCCTTCAAACCGATCAGTATGTTGCACGTCATATCAATAATAATATTTTATTACAAGTAATGTAACAACTAACTGAGTTAATTGTTTGAATACCCAGTACATACTGAGTTGTAAATTAATGATTGAATTGTTAACAATTGTGCATATTCGAGCTATTAACAATTCGCTTTCCGAGGAAAAATTAATCACAAATTATGAGAAAACTTCTGTGTTTATAAAAAAAAAATTTCAAACAAAAGATGTTAATTTTAAAATGAAAATTATTTTTTGAAAAAAGTTTCAACTCGTCATTTCTTTTCGTTCTTGAGTTATCGTATCCACAGACAGGCAGACGGATATGTGGAAATGGCTGAATTTTATGCACACATATAACAAACATTCATCCCTACGATCAATATTTTTAAGCGTTACAAATTCGGGATCAAACTTAATATACCTTATACATTTACATTTACTGGGTATAAAAATTATACGTAATAGGTTTGGACAAGGGTCTTTTGGATTAAATCTGTATATTGTTATTTTTAGCTTTTTAGTCTAATAAGTTTTTGTGTTTTTTGAAGTCGGTTCAATTTTTTTCAAGTTTTTTAAGAAGTTTTTATAAAATATGTTCATGTATTCATATCAAACAAATACAAAATATTAAATATCTCTCTTAATATTCGAATAATCGAAAAATATATAAAGAGTAAAGTTGTAGAAAATAACGTTTGCTACCATTAATTACCTGATCATTTTTCTCAAACTCTAATGTGAACAGAGATATTTAGAATTTTAACTTTCAATCTTTAATTGTAAATATTAGTGTAACAGAAAAATGATAAGTAACAAAATAACAGTAAAACTTAGTACCTACAACTTAACTCCTGATAAATTTTTCGATTTTTTAAATATTCAGGGAGATAGTGAAATTTTGTGTTTCCCCCTCCCTTTAAACCCCCTTTCCCCTCGTCCGATTTTACCCATTTACGAACTTGACCTTTAGAATACCAAAAGCGACTCAAATAAAACATCATTCCGATTGGAAAGAAACTGTTGCCGCTAAAGAGTCCACAGTCATTTAAAAAATAGTGCATATACAAATTTAAGCGATAGTGATTTTTAACATCTAATAGGTAGGATCGATGGACATTTGAAGAAATTTTTACGAAAGTCCAACATTGGTGCAAAAACAATCGCTGCATTTCCTTTGTAGGAAATTCACTAAAAAGATTCTCTGAATGAATGATGACCAATAAGGAAGGTGTATCTCAATGTGAAATGAAACGTAGTATTCGAAATATTCATTTTAAAGACAAAATCAAATTCACAATGAGGTGTTCGAAGAACTACAAATATGCCGGATATATTTGGACCTAGATCGTTGCAGGAAACTAATCGTGGAGAAATACGTTAGATACGTTACCCTTCTTGATATTATACTATTCATTAAAGGATTATATGGTTATATTATACCTGCTATTTTATTTTTTAATATTTCTTTATTTGATTCTAGGTTTGATAGGTCATGGCTCTACTGTGCTATGATGGCAGTTATTTCGTAAAATTTTTTCTAGGAATCCACCGCACGGACACAATCAAGTTACTTTGGACAATTTCCCTCTTTGCTTGTTCTAGTCAGTCGCATCAAGTCTGAAGTGCCTTAGGTATGGTACCCACAGATTCTTCAAATTGGTGCAATATCTATGAGGAATGTGGGTGTTTTTCGTGAGGAATGTGGACGTACACAGGTTATGCTGTGTACCTCTGTCACTGCACTCAGTCAGTCAGTATTAATATGGTATATATTGTATACATAATATAACATGTGATTTCTATTTATAAGAAATTTAATTATTAGTGTAGTTTATTTGTATAAATATTTTAAAGTTTCGATAATTAATTAATATTATTATAGTGAATTATTAATATTGATTATTATATTCACATAAAAGTGAAGTGAAGTGAAGTGAAAATTATATAAACTATGGAAGAAACTGGTTTAGATAATAGTGCCGGAACATCCGATAAACACGTGGATGCTAGGTAGGTTATAATTCATGTATTAATATGATATATATTGTACATATGAACATTTGCGCTTTCTATTTATAGACATAACATATGAGCTATACCTATAATTAAATATTTAATTTAGTATGGACAATATATATGGGGCAAAGACAATCGTTGTTAAAGAGTAAACTCCATGGTGCGTCGGAGCTGACACACACACTTTTTTTTTTACTATTTTTTTGTGTAGCAAATTTGTTTTCTAAATATATTTCGTTAGGCACCATCATTTGCCGCTTTGAAATGGATTCACCTTGTATTAAAATAAATGGGAAAAAAATTGTTTAAATTGTAATTATAAATTAAATATTATGTACACAAAGTTGTATTAAAAATAAACATCTACGGACGTAAATTTCTCTCCACATTTTTTTTTCAAAGCGTAAAGTAAAGTAAAAGAGAAAACGATAAAGGAAAAATCACACCTTAATACTTATAATGGGAAATATGCCGACATTTTCAATTACATATTTTTTCTTCCTTCCTCAATTTATAACACATATATTATAATGTTATCATCATTAACGCATATAATTATATTATCATAGGCGGGCTATAATCTACCCCTAACTATATATAAATATATAGGCAAGTCAGTGCTACATTAAGTAAAAATGAACGTATTTGTGTATGAATCTGTTGGAAATCGTTTAGGTGTAAAATTTGTGTCCTTTTAAAAGTAAATGTTTATTCCTTATTACATTTTTTAACGCATTTTTACACATTTCATGTGTAAATAAACCGTTCAGTTTGTTCCATAAATGTTTATCATTAAAAAAAAAGTTATATAGCTGATTCTCATGGCGTCTATTTTTAATTTTTCACTTTTCAGTTTGTTAACTTATGAATATGTGTTTTATAATTGCAATCAAAAATTGTATCGAAATTTGCCTGATGTTAAACATACATTTGTCTTTTTACTACTAAAAATCCATTTCCAATTCTACTTTCAGCAGGTATAATAGTTATTTTATCGAATCGGTTAGTTGTTATGTCCAAATATTCATTGCTGAAAATAATAACCGTCAATGAATATTGTCTAGAAATTTCATTTGTGTTCAATGCTTATTCGCTTTTTTGTATCTTTTGAAAATTCACATACTTAATGTGGTGGCGTTTAAAAGTTGTTTTTGTTTGAAAAAAGTATGTCATAAAATTACAACAGGAATAATATAATTATTATTTAGTTATCTCGACCCCTTCATTTACCGCAAATAAATATAACTAAACCCTAATATAAATATAACTAAACTACTATTAAAATTAAAACATGTGTATATAATATACATACATATATATATATATATACATATATATATATATATATATATATATATATATATATATATATATATATATATATATATATTTATATATTTATATATTTATATATATATATAGTGTGTTAATTTCAAAAGTATCCATCCTTAATAACTGTTGACCTGATGTGATTCTTGTTTTGAGTGAAAAAATTGACGATTTAGATATCAAGTGGGAAGTTGAAAAATGGAGAATTTTAGCATCATCCCTTCGCGACCAGCCACTCCCACTTTTAAATTTCAAATGGCACCCCCTATCTTGTGACACATCATTTGAAAGAGAATAAAGTTTTCTATTCAACCAGGATAAAAAAAATTAAATCGAGCGATTGGTTCTTAAGATTGACTACACAGAAAATGGAAGGCATGAAGTCAATTATTATTAGCAAAACATTGCGGATTGGATACACTGTTGAATTAAATTACAGTCATAAGAAATTATTTATGACATGTTCGAAATGGATGTCCACCATTATTTGCTAGACAAAAATACATTCTGTTTTCGAACTTTTCGGGAACTTTGACGAATGTTTCGCGAGTGATTTGTCATTCTTGCTTAATTCTGAGTCTGAGCCCTTCGATACTGGCGGGAGGAGTTTTGTAAACTTGAATCTTCAAGTGACCCTAGAGAAAAAGCCGAGAGGTGTAAAGTCTGGGGATCTTGCAGGCCATGCCCTAGCACCCCTCCTACCAATCCATTTCCCAGCAAATCTTTGGTCCAGCCAATCTTGATAAGGTACAGCGTAATATGGAGGAGCTATATCTTATTGAAAATGCTATTATTCCTCACTGAGTATCATATTTCCAACTTCATTCACTTGATTCTCCAAAGGTTCTGTTATTAATGGATCTATTACATTTTTTATCCAATGCGCAATGTTTTGCTAATTATAATTGATTTCATACGCTCCATCTTCTATGTAGTCTATATTAAGAACCAACCGATCTATTTAATTTTTTTATCATGGTTGAATAGAGAATTTTATCCTCTTTCAAATGATGTATCACAAGGTAGGGGGTGCCATTTGAAATTTCAAAGTGGGAGTGGCTCGGGGCGAAGGGATGAAAGCTAAAATTCACTCAAAACAATAATCACATCAGGTCAAGAGTTATTAAGGGTGGATACTTTTGAAATGAACATACTGTATATATATATATATACGAGCATATTAAGTTTGTAACTGTTTTTGGTATAGGTGTTCGTAAAATGGCGTAATTAGTCCATTCCCGTCTGCCCGTCTATCCGAAAGCATGACGAAAATACGAATAACACAAAGACGAAAAAAGAGACCGAGTTTTGTGTGTGTTCTAGTACTAACAAGTCAGGTCAAGTTTGAGAATGGGCAAAGTCGCGAGAACCAAAATTGATATCGACTTCGTTGATCAATCGATTGCATATTAACGTCAATATGGCCAGAAAGATATTATCTAATTTAGTCAAGGAAGATTTTATCTAATTAAGAGGGTGGGAATAACAAAAAGTTCAAATGATTCTCATAGTACTAGTTTCATTGGAAAATTTGTCATAAGTTAAGTTGAAGTAAATAAAATAACAATTTATCTACCGAACATTTTTTCGGTATAACTCACTAAAGACTTTACTAAAAGACTTTAATAATCATGTTCAACATAGGAAATTTCTTTTTAATTTTTCATTCTTACATGTTTGACTAATATATATCTACCTACTGTTATCGAAGTTAAATATATTTCAATACATCGCTAATACATATCCACATAACAAAAGAGATACATTTACAAGCTAGATAAAAATGATATATTTAAAGATATTATCATTACGAAGTGTGGAAAGTACATATTAATGTTACTTAAAGTCATCACCGAACATATACAGGAAGGTACACCGATTATCACATGCATTTGGTAATACTCTTCTAATTGTGATTTTTACACGCTTATATTATTTATTATTTCGAGCCTTATTTTGTAAAATTCCATTATAACTTGGAGGATTTGAAAATAATTTAAAACAATCAATTTTTTAATGGTTTTTTTAAATAAAAAAATAGCTATGTGTTTTTTCAAAAAAATTCATCAAATTTTAACAAGTTTAAAAATACGTCAATACTACCAGTATAATACTAGTGTATAAGGGAGACAAATTGTTGTATTACTCACAGTTTGATAATGATTGCTTAGACCGAAACATGTCACTTTATATATATAATAAAGAAACAGTGAAATAGCAAAAAATTAATTGTTTGAAATTATTTTCAAATCCTCCAAGTTACGCTTATATTAGCTTCACTTGTAACTAACTAACAATGTAATAAAATCGTTGATGTCAATTTTAACCTACTTCTAATCGTCGTATCGAAATGAAACTGTGTATGTGTATGTAGTTCGGATGACAATGCATTTTTATGGTAAAATGAGGAGTAGGGCAGGACTAAGGGAAAGGGGGGGGGGGGGTTCAAAGGGACGGAGAAAAATAAAATTTGATATATCTCTCTTAATATTGGAAAAATCGAAAAATACATAAAAAGTAAAGTTGTAAAAAATTAGTTTTACTATAATTAATTTTCTTATAATTTTTTCTGTTCCTCTAATATTTACAGTTTAAGATTGAAAATTTAAATCCTAAAAATCTCTGTAGACATTCGAGTTCTGTAGATATTCTGTAGACATTCGAAAAAAATGATGAGGAATGAATTGTAGATTGGTTTTATAATTTTTAATGCGTGATAAAAGCGTGTTTTTTAGTTTTGTTAAACTAACTTTACCAGAAAACTAAACGAAAATTTTATAGCAGATGCAAGGACACCAATTTCCAATAAATTATATTGTAGTCTTTTTTGTATCTAAAAATTTTTTCTAAAAAGAAAACAAATACTGCCGATCAATAACATTACCATGGTACTGATGAGGTAATTTTATGAGTTCCTTTTTTCGAATAATAGGATTATCATTTATAATAATATTACGTAAATAAAATAATTTCATATCTAGAAACGGTAAGTCAATAGTGTCCCTTTAAAACGCCAAATATTTTCCATTTAAAGAATTTTCTCTTTTTATAATTTTGATATTTTACTAGCTAGGATTTCAGATTATTTGGATTTACATGGCAAGGGATTACCCTTACACTTCAACAATTATCGAATGTTTATTAAACGGTGATATCACTAGTGAATTTCATCACCAAATATAGGGATAATATTTCGGCTGATGTTTAAAACGTATTAATACCGTTCCGGTAGAATTTTAATTCTGTCTCCTTAGTTTATTAAATAATTGCGTTAAATTTTGGATCGTTTTCCTGTTTCCAATTTTGATTTTCAGGTTTATTCATTCCAGAATCTTTGTATTTCCATTCCTCGACATGACTTTGAGGAAGTTTGGAAGGGTGTAAAGTTTCTTGGACATTTATTGATTAAATCTGTAGTGAGAAATGTTCGCAGGTATTTTTTCACTTAAATAAAACCACCGTGATACCAAAAGTCAATTCATACCGATTATAGAACCATTTATTCAATTTTCTTCTTGCCGATTTTTTTTACTTTTACATATTGTGAGACCTCTTCCTTCTGCTGAAGGTATCCTATATGTCTTGGATCGTTTTCCCGTTAATGTGAGGCGATTTCAATTAAACGTTCATCGTCAGAAGAAATTATTGACAATTGGATCGCTTCCTGGCTCTCATGCTATGGTTTACGTATGTCGAACCCTACTACAAACGGAGTATTGATAAAAAAGACAATATAATACGCAAATTCTATTACGACAAGCTCAACTGGACCGTCGAAACAATAGTTGCATAGTTAAGGATTTACCAGCATAGTGTACACATACTTACACATATTATCGGCTCACAGATACTTACACATACTATCAAATATTTCCAGTACGATGGTCTGGCAACGTTGCTCTGTGTATATACCTATTTATTATTATTGCATATGTCAACAGCATATATTCCCACTCTTTACTTGATGCAACTTGAGAGAGATTGGCGCACAACGTTGTCAGACCACTATTTACCATAAACGGAATGTGTTATAATTGGACAAAATAATATTTTAAATTATTATATTTCGAAAACAAAACGGTAACACACGATTTTTTTTTTTTAATTTATGTAAGATAATAATAATAATAATAATAATAATAATAATAATAATGGGGTTTAACCTCCGTTTCCGAGACACGACACGGTCTATAACAGAGGCCACCCACATCATTATTTTTCATCCTTTATTTATTAATTTTTACATTACATTTTTATGATGTGAGTGGAGGATCGGGAATTCGTATGCAGATTAGGAATTGGAAGGTGTGCGGCTGCAGCCGACTTTGATAGGAACTATGCCGATATTCATCTGGAATTCGTGAAGGGAAACTGCAGAAAACCTTCACAAGCATAGCCGGTTACTTCGTTCTTGTCCATACGCCGACAGTTTAGTCAATCAACCGCCCCATTAATTTTTTTTTTTTTAAATTGGCAAACTGCCGGTGTCGGGATTCGAACCCATAACCTCCCAGGTCCAAGTAGAAACAGCGCCTTAACAAGCGCGGCTACTTGGCTGATAAATTTATGTAAGAAATATTAAGGAATCCTCTTCTAGTTTTTTTTTAAATTCTGTCGATTATTTTTTCTAATACAACAGATAATAGTTGGGCGAGAATGAAGTTTTACATGCTACTAATGAGAGAGAGTGAGAGAGAATGATAACTTTGATATTGATTATCTCGCGTTCTAAACGGTCAAAAATTCTGAAACTTTGGGATCTATTAGAAAACGTTATTTTTAGTCTGTAAAAAAAAAAAAATGAGCAAAATCTGTCGAAAAGTGATAGTATGCTGGTACATCCTTAATGGACTGTGTTACATAAGATCAGTTGTATAATGTATGATAATTTATTTTTGTCTGGTATCAATATTTTATTCCGCCTGTTCCCTTCTACAACCATAGTATTCCTGTAGTTTTCATGAAACCATTCTGTCTAACGAGTATAGATAATACACACTAATATAACGAGTAATGTTATCATCGTAGAGAATGTGATGTTTTGCGGAATAATAATTTCACGGTAAGTTGAAGTTAAGAACACCTCCATAGTTTAAAGTACCGGATGTGATTATACTATAAGGTTGTAAAATCAGCCACTACACTTTACCTTTTACTTTTAGTATAAATGTATGTGTTGTGCTACCATCTGGCTCATCGAAAGTAATTACAACCTCAATTTGATAAGTAATTACTATATTAAATGGGTAATGTTGACATGATGATATAACATTATGTTAGATTATAACATCGTTATGTTAATGCAATGAATATAATTTAATTTTTGAAATGGATTCCTCACCATCATCCGCTCCAAATAAATACGTCATTTGTGGTGTGATTTAAAAAATTTATATATTTATTTATCATGTATGAATTTTTCATGAATTAATTTAAGGGAGGTGGAAAGAGAGTTCTATCAAGATAAGGAATATTTGAAAAGAAAATATAAAGTGAAAATCATTTATGTGATGGACTAGGCAATCATTTGGACTAGTCACTACAATTATTAGTTTTTTGTTTAAACTATTAACCACGAAAATTAATGTTGGGTAAATTGATTAAATGTAAGAAAAAATTTGATTGAAATTATTTCGTAAGTTTTCTCTTAATATGTTTTGAAAATTTTATAACGCAGCAAGTTTTAATTTAAAATATTTGAATTAAAAGAAAAAAAATAACTTAGCGCGTTATAAAATTTTAAATAAAAACATACTAAAAGAATAATTACGAAATAAATTTCAACCAAATTATTTCTTACACTTAATCGATTCACCCCTCATTAATTTTTTTAGTAAATTTACAGAGCTATTTACTTGGTCAATAGCTAGGTCCTTTAATAGTCCTAATAGGTAGTTTAATCATCACTTTTTAGAGGCAAATATTATATGAAGTATCTCTCCGAAAACTCGCCCCTTTTTTACATTTATGTTTTTGATCGGATATGACTACTTTTTGTAAGGTTTATATATACAAAGCCGAAAGCTTAGCACAAAAGGCTACGTGTTTTGTTATGCTTTGCGTTACTTTACCCTTTGCGATACTTAACTATTTTTCTTTCTAAGTAGATTCACATATACAAAGGAGACCGCTTCGCGTTATATAACGTAAACTTGCTCTGCTCGCTAGGGGGTTCCATCCCCTCGAACTCCAAGGTGGCCTTCGGCCTTGGCTTCGCGTCTAAGGATTATAAAAAACCGCTACCTTTTAGTATTAATACAAGTAAAAAAGTTAATTTTTGGGGTTTTTCCCCATTTTCGGAGATGTTGTGTTGGAAAAATTAAAGTTTTCCGATTTTTGTTATAAGATTGATTCAAGTTATTCCGTGAAATACAAAAAACCGCAACTAGAAGGATCGTGTCTAGATGTGGGTTAGATTTTTTTAACGATGCATTTAATTTATATTTTGAATTGAATGGGTCGTTTCGTTACGAAAATCGATTATACTTACTATATAAGACAAATATTTGAGATTTGCATAACAATAACCTTTAATTTATCCCAAACTCTACATTCAAGAACTTCAATTTATTACAACCACCTTTTGTGGAAGTCTGCAACATTCCATCTCTGAACTTTTTTAAACGTTGAATCTTAAAACAGCTTTTAAGACCTCTAACACCTTGGGAAAATGTACCATGAATACTAAACAAAACATAGGCATAGATCACCAACGTAGCCGGACTATTCAAACTTATTGTATTTGTATATTCTATTTGTTGTATTTTTAAAATAAATTTATTGAATTTTTATTTTTTAGGTTTAACTCATATTTCTTTGTTTTCATTCTTACAATGTTTTATTATATTTATATAAGTACACTCCCGTTCATAAAAAATTGAACTAGTTGAATTATTCTAAGTGTTAGATAGATAGATAGATACATCTTGGGGTCTAAAAAGTATAGCACTTCGATCTTATGGTACATTGTGCTCCCACTTCTACTTCAGTCTGACAAGATTCGCTTCTCCCATATGTTGGCAATAACCAGGAGCTTGCTTATCAGGTCTTTCTGAAGGTTCATATATTCAGGGTGAGATGCACCGAATATCCTGTATTTGCCGTAACCTAGCGGTTCGCAGTCAAAGGTAATGTGGCGGGATGTTTCTTTCTCCTCGTCACACAATCTGAACATAATGGACGCGTTATGGGTCCCCAGTGGGTGCAGATGCTTTCGCAGGGGACAATTCCCATTAATTAATCCGGTAACCATCCTGTTACTGTATGTAATACTATACATATAGTTAGTAATATATACGCTGAGAATATGACTTTCTGGTTCAATTTTTATGAACGGGAGGGTACCTGGATATGCAAAACTTTTTGTTAACATTTGTAAAATATTGTCATTTTATCATATACTTTCTGATGAAGAATCTGTGTTTTGAAACTATAGTCAAAAATATTGTTACGGAAATTACGAAAATATTTTTATTTAATAATTTTAATTTAATAGAAATGATTTTTATTGCAACAATAAACATAAAAAAAATTGTTTCAAGTAAAAACTGTGTCTGTGAAGGGTGCTCATCTTGAACACAATAATGTTTAAATGTACACATTTTATCTGCTTATAACAATTCCTCTTATCACAAAATGATAATGATACACAACATAGTAGCCAGTCTCCTCCTCGAGCCTAGTATACAGCATGGATATATTCTACGTTAGTATTTCCTTTTTGCCTGACTGACTTCAACTACTAACTGTGATTGGTTGTTGGCTGTTGATCAAAAGTTAAGCACTTGAACATTTTTATAAAAAGAAAAATACCTATATACACTATATATATATATACATATATATATATATATATATATATATATATATATATATATATATATATATGTATATATATATATATATATATATATATATATATTACATTTTGTACACGCTTCGAATCACATTGCTATGTCACATTCACATTTGGAAGTAAGTACATAATAGATATATCAGTATGGATGTACATAAGCTTACAGGTTTTAACATACTGATGATTCTAAAGTTTAAGTCTAAGGACTGCTAATATTTCCCCACTTTGCACATTGGACTGAAAATTATTTTTTCAGCTTAACCAAATAAATATTTTTGAACTTGGAAACATTTAACTCGTTAACATATCGTTTATTTTCCTTAATAAAATTCATATTTTTAAATCGTTTTTATGTTGAGCTACTCTTTTCTTTTCTTTAATTTTTGCTTTGTTTGACCCACGTAACACAAATTGCACTCCCATGGAATCTTGTACACAATATTGCATTGGTCTAAATTCTTATCATTCTTATCCTTATCTTCTCCTTAAGATTGCGGATAAGATGGAGACTTGATAAGAATATAACAGAGTCATAAAAATATTTGTGAAATTTCCATTCATGCATTGTATAGACAATTTGATTCTAGCATGGGTAATCCAGCAAGTCCGGCACTAGCAATTGTAGTCATGAACCATGTTATCTCTGGAGTCCGTGATATTCTGGACTTTGAATTAATGTTTGTAAACGTATATGTAGACGACATTGCAATGGCTGTTCCGAAGAATAAAACAAAGGCCTTATTAAAGGCATTTAATAGTTTCAATGATAAAATTCAATTCACAATGGAATGTGAGACGAATTCAACGATTCTATTGTTAGACGTGATGATTCTGCTGGAAAATTAAAAACTAACTGGTTCGTAAAACCAACCAGTTCGGGAAGAATATTAAATTACTGGTTAAACCATCCAATGACACAGAAAATTGGTGTGATAAAAAGACTGTTACATCGTGTACTCTCTTTAAGTCATAAGACTTTCATGCGGATAATCTTAAGAAAGTTGAAATCCTCCTAAGAACAATAATTATCCAACTGGGCTGATACATAGTTTAATCAACAATTTTAAATTTAAAAAAATTCATTACGCAGGAGCTGCATCAACTTTCTTTAAGCGAATTTCCTTAAAATACATAAATCACTTTCTAGCGGTTACAATTTTAGTCTAATCAAAATGAAATGTCGTTTATGACTTTAGTATTTGCATGGCCAATTTTATTAATAAATGACATACGTCAAGGGGAAATGGGGGCATAAGGAAAGATGAAAACACAAAATATAAAATATCTCTCTTAATATTAGAACAATCAAAAATGCGTAAGAAATAAAGTTGTAGAAAATCATGTTTGCTACAATTCATCACCTTATCATTTTTGCTCAAACTCTAATGTGTACAGAGATATTGAGGAATTTAATTTTCAATCTTAAACCGTCAATATTTCTGTAAATATTAGGGTAACAGAAAAAATGATAAGAAACAAAATTACAGTAAAACTTTGTACCTACAACTGTACTCTTATAAATTTTTCGATTTTTCGAATATTAAGGGAGATATGTCAAATTTAGTGTTTCCCCCTTTCTCTTAACCCCCATTTCCCCATGTTCGATTTTACCCATTAACGAACTTGACCTTTTGAATACCAAAAGCGCCTCAAATACCAAATTTCATTCTAATCAGATCAAAATTGTGACCGCTAGAGTGATTACAGACACATATATATGTATATATACATATATATATATATATATATATATATATATATATATATATATATATATATATATATGTCCATAGATATATATATATATAAATTTTACAGATGGTGAAATCGACATCTGCTAGGTAGGATCGATGGACATTTGCAAAAATTTTTGCAAAATTTTGAAGTCGGTACGAGACCAATAGCTCTATTTCCTTTCAGGAAATTCGCTAATAACAGCTACGTCAGATGATAACATAGTCATAAAAAATTTGTGAAATTTTCATTCATTATACCTTTATCGTTGCAGTTAGACAGATGCTTTAAAGACAATAACATCAAACTAGCTAGTTATAATATTAAGAAAGTACAATCATTATACTCCAATCTTAAGGATAAGATTGAGACTTTAGACCAATATAATATTGTGTACAAAATTCCATGTGAGTGAAATTTGTGTTACGTGGGTGAAACAAAACAAAAGTTAAAGAAAAGATTAGCTCAACATAAAAAGAATTGTAAAAATATGAATTTTATTACAGAAAATAAAACAGCTTCTCACCATTTTGATAATGGACATAATTTTAAATTCGAAGATATTGCAATTGTGGGCAGAGAACAGAACTGGATTAAGAGGAACATTGGTGAAATGTATTTTATAAAAACTAATGACACAGTAAATTTCAGATCTCAAATGTGAATAAGAATAAGAATCTCGAATGCAGTATTTATAATCAATTATTAAGAATTAATTAATTTCTACTCGTATCGGTAGCTAAGTTTTAGAAATTGATCAGTATTATTTTATGCAATTAAATTAATATATAAGGTCTTTCTTCATAGTTTCTATATGTTAGACATTTGAATTATAACAATAAAGTATATATTCTAACCTAACTTATGTCTTAATTACAATTATCATTTTTTTATTGTTAAATTTATTGGTTTTAATTTTTTATTTTTTTGTTGCTGAGGAAGTCATAAATAAATGACGAAACGTTCAATTTATTTAAATTAATTCATTTATTCTCCTAGTCCTATTTCCTACGATTTAAGTATTATTATATAGTATGGATACGAATAATGAAGCCTTATTATAAACTTTTACAGCCGATTTGTGCCAAATCCATTTGGTTTCCGAAGCAATGTTTCCAGTAATTTTTGTTTGGTATGGAAATCTTAACAACGTTCGTTCTAAGCATATTTTCGAAAACAAAATGAACTCAGTACAAATAAACTGTAAACATTTATGAAATCATATTATATAAAAATTAGCCTTAGGATCAAATAAGATGTCGACACTCCGATATGATTTGATATTAAATGCATTTTTCGAATTATTCGAATTACATTTTATTTGGGTTCGATCAAAGAGGTGTCAGATTAAAGAGGTTACAGGCAGGCTACAGGTTATATAATTATCTAGTTTTTTATTTTAATGTCATAGTCCACAGTACAGCATGGTTTTTTTTAATGATTAGTAACAGGCTAAATTTTTGTCAGTAGCTTCCTTTCGACGAGACGTCCAACTTTTATCTCGCGAAAATTCACGATGTTAGTGACTAACGAAGCGCGTAAGAGAATTACTTGTTTGTTTGACGATAGCAAAAATTTTATCAGTAACAGTTAATTTGTTAGTTAAATTGAGAGATAATGTAATAAAGATTTCAGAAAAACTTGTGTCCTACAAAATGGATGATGTGACAGGCAGGTCCTCCACCCCCAACATGTTCAAATAACGGGGAATACATAAGTTATTAGTAACATAAGTTATTTGATGGCCACCTTGTCCTACAAATTCAGTAGTTCAATTTCCCAGTCCTACGCTCTGAACATGTCAATGTAAAATTTTCATTTATAAATGTTTTCTTATTTCAATGACACACAACGTTTATACATATTGTAGGTCTCATATCTTCAAGCTTTAGTTCATAAAAGACTATTAATATTCTATTTATCGTGAATACACTCCATCGCACCAAGTAACGGTTATTTGAGTAGCGCCAAGTAATAACTGTGTATACCCCGTTATTTGAATATTTTGGGGTGATGGGCCTGCCTGTCAAACCATCCATTTTGTAGCACTAGGTGTTTTTGAAGTCTTTATTACATTATCTCTCAATTTAACTCACAAATTAACTGTTACTGATAAAATATTTGCTATGGTCAAACAAACAAGTAATTCTCTTACGCGCTTCGTTAGTCACTAACATCGAAAATTTTGCGCTAGAAAAGTTGGGCGTCTCGTCGAATGGAAGCTACTGACAAAAATTTAGCCTGTTACTAATCATTAAAAAAACCGTGCTGTACTGTGGACTATTCATTGATTATACAAAAGCCGTATAATTAAAATACAGTTTTTTTCATAATTTTATTTTTGTAAATAAACAACAGAATTCAATTTTGAAACATCCTCTTGATGAAGAATGTAACACATATAGTTAGCACAACTGTTGTTAAGGTTGTTAATATCCTCGTAGCACTAGCGGGACTAAATCTATATAATATGTACTTATATTATTTTCTCATATTTTATTCTTGTTTCAACGAATAATCAAACAATATCAACTGAGAAATGACACACTTTTATATCGTTGATATGTTGAGTTGTTATCACCATCATTTTATCTAATAAAACGAGCCTTTTTCATTTTTTATTGTATTTTTGTTTGTTTAAATAACACACACAAGAAGATTTTGTCTTATATATTTCGTTGATTTCTCTGTTTTTGAAAGCTGAAATATTTGTAATGATACGATCAATTGTATGTACATGTATGTGAATAATACTTTATATTATCATAATACTTTTCATATGTAAATTATTCGCATATTTGTTACAAATTTTTACCACGTAAAACTGTACAAGATACAATTGCTATGATGACGACTTTTTTTTTTAAATGTCTCAAAAACTATTTGGCTGTTTTCCATAATACTTGGCATGTTTTTAGTAATAAGTAAGTGGCTTAACTTAATGTTTTTAGATTTAATTTAATTATTCCATGAGCGGTACTGGGACATCCATACTAGATATTTTAAAGAAAAAATTGAGTACGCTACTGTTTTTTTCATAGTTTCATATTATTTTTAGATTGAGTAATTAAAAATATAACTTTTTACTATCTTGCATTTTCTGTCTATCTTGTTTAATTAGTCTGTTTCCTCTGAATATTTAACAAAAATCCACCAGAGGCCGCACTCACAAGACTAGTGAGGGGTACACATGTTTTGATTTTCCCATTGATAACAACTATTATATATTTAAATTTAGAATCAGTATCGTGCGAGTTAAATAACCGTGCGGGCTAAGTGGCCAGACAGAAGAGGTATTATAACTTACGGTATTGTTGGTTCATAGGGGCCTAGTTGGGCCAATATAATTTGTTATAAATTTTATCCATTATCAACCCCTCTGAATACGATCTTGGCCAGCGAAAAACTAATAGGGAATATGCATGAACATTTTTTTTCACTTGAATTGAAGCATGTTTACTTGACAAATATCAAGGTAAAATTAATTTTTAAATAACTTTAAAAATAAGCGAGATATGAATGATTGAAATTCCCGACTAGACAAAGAGGGCGATAACCCTCTTGATATGTTATGTGACGTCATATTACACTTTCACCATTTAAAATACACGTAAAACTCCATTTTTAGTATTTTTGCAAGAAAGAGACAGATAATAATCCTTAAAAGCTTATAGCTTCCTTGATATTTATCGGATTTTAATTTCGTTTTTAAATATTATTACAGTATTAACCGTATTTTCATATCCGACCAAAAACATAAATGTAAGAAAGGTCCGAGTTTTCGGGAAAATCCTTAATGTAATAGTTCCTTCTTAAAAAGTGATGATATGGAAGAAAGGATCGAACTATTTACAAAGTAAATAGCTCTAGACTTCATATAATAGTTGCTTCTTAAAAAGTGATGATATGGAAGAATGGACCGAGCTATTTACAAAGTAAATTGCTCTAGACTTCAAATAATAGTTGCTCTTTGAAAAGTGATGATATCCCATTAAAGAGCCGAGCTATTTACAAAGTAAATAGCTCGGTAAACGAAGCGATGCAAGTTTTTAAGTTTTTTGAATAACCTTCTTAATTTGTAGCTATTTAGCGTCGAATATATCAAACTGCATCTTCCTAGCATGTAAACAAGAAAAAGGGTAGTTTTAGGGGTGTGTTTCCCATTTGCGAAGGGTAACGATGGAAAAATTTACGGTTTTAAAATAATCCTATAATTTTAAATCCGGTCCACGTCGAATGAAAAAAACCTGATCTTTCTAACATGAATAGAAGTGAAAATGGCAGTTTAAGGGGTGTTTTTTCGGAGGTTTCCGATGAAGGTTATGAAATTTTTCAAAGTAATCTGTTAACTTGACTTTAAAAAGAAAATCCCATCTCTCTAACTAGAACTGACATGAAATGGCAATTTTACGGTTGATTTCCTTATTTTCGGGAGAGGGGGGGGTTGCGATGCAGGAATTGAAATTTTTTAAAGTATTCTGTTAACTTGACTTTATTTCGGGTCGATTGGTGAAAATTCCATCATTTCAGCATATATAGAACTGAAAAACGTAATTTTGGGGGGTATTTTTCCGATTTTTCGGGAGATTGCAATAGAAAAAATTAAGTTTTCCGAAATAACTTCCTAATTTGTAGCTATTAAGCGTCGATTGCAAAAAACTGCATCTTGTTGCATGTATAGAACAAAAAGGTTGGTTTTGGGGGTGTTTTTACCAAGTTCGAAGGGTTGTGATGGAAAAATTTTCTTCCTTCAAATAATTCTGTTATTTTGAAACTGTTCCACGTCGAATGGAAAAAAACCGATCTTTCTATCATGAATAGAAGTGAAAACGTCAGTTTTAGGGATGTTTTCCCCATTTTCGATGTGGTTGCGATATAGGTAATGAAATTTTTCAAAATATTCTGTTAATTTAATGTTATTTCGGGTCGATTAGTGAAAATTCTATCTTTCTAGCATTTATAAAAAAGAAAAACGTAATTTTGGAGTATGTTTTTCCAATTTTCCGGGGGGTTGCACTGAAACAATTGAAGTTAATAAATAATAATTGATCAATGCAAAATATAATAAAAAAGTTAAAATGAGAATATAAATTAATGTTTATTACAAAATTACAAAAAAAAATCTGTACACAATGGTCACCCATCCAATTACTGATTTTAACTAACGTTGCTTAACTTTTAAATGCTATATGCCAACTGCTGTATACAACAAGCCAATTCGCTACTATAGGTTAAAGAAATTTTTAGTCATAATATAGTTCATTGTGTTTTCTACATGGGTGTTTAGTTTTAAATGGTCTAATAAAATCAATATTAAAATACCTAAGTGTCATCCAATCAGATAGGACTCTATAAAAATATCAACGAATAAGATAAATATATGCTTTCTAATGCTAATTTAATTAAAACGAAAATTGTAAAAATTTCCTTTTTCCGATACAAATTTCCAGTTTTCGCAATTTTCCCGTCGGTTTGGGTACTACAGTTACCTACATGCCAAATATCAACTTAACAGCATATCTGGAAGTATCGTAGAATATTGATCTATTAGTTCCCGCGAATTTTGCGTTTTTGAAGTGAAATAACTTTTTAACGGTTAATTCGTTAACGTTGATTGAAAAAACTGTTTCTTATAATTCCGTAAAGTATCTATATTCGAAATATCAACACTGTAGCTCTTTTCGTTCAAAAGATACAGCACCTAAAAAACGACGCTAAATTAAGGTGTAGTAATAGCACTGTAGTGAAAAGTCCGAATGTCTCCCTTAAATCTCGGGCTTACGCACTACCGTGCTCTAGATTCTGAAAATAAATGTGAAAAAAATTTTTCATGCATATTCTCTATTGTTGTAAGAGTTTCTACAAAAAAAATGTTTTTCAATAACACTATTTTTTTAAAATTCGTTTGAATATGTTATTCTTCTGACAGTATAAAAGAAAACGATTCACCGATTCTAGAGGGAAATTAGGAAACTTATATGCCAAAGAGTATGAAACATGCGCTATAGTAGAGATTCCCATACTGATCAATTCCTCTTTGGAACCAACGCTGTTTTTGTTATTAAATTTCAAATTTTTCCCCAATTTGACTACAAGGTAGTCATCATCAGTATGAATTAGCTAATCGTAACTATCTCTGGGATACGGAGTTAGAGATATGTTGCTCGTTGCTAATTTGGTGCGTGTCTCACAATAATATTAAAAAAGTTGTGTATTTTATATGATCTAACTGAAGTAGTGCCTGAAGGAATATGCTGTTTTTGTTGTTCGTCATATATAAGTCATATATAGTACACCGAAAGGTTTTTAATTTAATTAAATACTGATATGAAAAAATTAACTCGTCAACCAGGAATCGAACCTCGGGCCTCTGGATATCTAGTCCAGTATGCTTCCGCTACACCAAAGACGATTGTGACGTAATAGCCAACTTTTTCATATTATTCTTATTTTTATTTATTTAGACAGTATTACTTCTGTCAAAGTTATTTTTAATATTTGTTTACTTGTGTATACTTAAGCGTCAACCTAACGATGTTTGTCCAAATTCCTTTCGGTTACGTATGAAAAACTGTTGAAGACTTTAGCGTATACTCCGACAAGTATGCTTCCGCTACTGGACTAGATATCCAGAGGCCCGAGGTTCGATTCCTGGTTGACGAGTTAATTTTATCATATCAGTATTTAATTTAATTAAATATTCAATGACAATGACATATGTCGGAGTATACGCTAAAGTCTTCTACAGTTTGTCATTCGTAACCGAAAGGAATTTTGACAAACATGGTTATGTTGACGCTTAAGGCTATTACGTCACAATCGTCTTTGGTGTAGCGAAAGGTATTTACGTAAAACAGAAAACAAAAATTATTCTTGTAAAAAGAATATTTATCGCAATATTCTTTAATAACTTCAAATAATTTAGCCAACTATTATTATTTATACGAATATAAGAAATTAACTAAATAAATAACTAATAAAAAAACATAAAAGTTAATAATTATATTAGAAAGAATTTAATGATGAACATTATTATATGAATATAAAAATATCAGATAATTAAACATAAAAGTGCTTTTTATTACTCTGAAAACATAATAAAAAATCATTTTAAAATATTATATTTTATACTACGATACTTATACATTATTGTGATATAATAGTTATATATCTATATAAAGAGGAGGTCTCGACACTAAATCCCACCTGTAATACAGAGGCTAAACTATTGAAATCCGGAAAACGTTATGTATATAGTTCATTATTTTTTGCATTCGATTTGTATTCGAATCTAATTGGTATTTGGGAAAAATTTATCCGAAAAAAATTATTAGTATTTTTATAAAGAACAGCTGAAAAAATTGATTATTCTTCTAAACCTTACCGTTTGCGATATAAAGTTTAGAATATAAGCAATGGGGTGAAATATATCAGTTCATTAACTCATTTGAAGTTCCATTTTTCAATAACAATAAATTGAAAAATTTGGAACCTGGCTATATTTCTTCGTTTTTAAAGAAATTGTGAAACAACAATTAAATTATCACCGATTTCAGTGATATTTATTTTTGATACTTTAATTTTGGTAAAACCAATGTTTGCGATAGATTCTTTTAGGATATTTAAAAAAAATAATTTCACCCTCATATTGATCAATGAGGGTAATGTGTATTCTATTTTAAAATTGGGGGTAAATGAATTTTTTTTAAATTTGTATTTAAGGTATTTTCAAACAGCTGATCGGGTACCCGCGCGAAAAGAATATATAAATAAACCATATTTTGACAAAATGTAAACCCGACTTCAAAAATCAAATATTCTATAACAAAAAATGCACTAAAAAGTAAAAAAATAATTTCATATTCTTGTGCCATTTAGTTCACCTAAGCAAAAATTTTTAAATATATATGTACAATTATTGTTATTTTTGGAGGCGGTGTCAGCATAGAGAAAATCACATAGTTTTTGGACACCGCCTCCAAAAATAACAATAATTGTACATATATATTTAAAAATTTTTGCTTAGGTGCATTTTTTGTTATAGAATATTTGATTTTTGAAGTCGGGTTTACATTTTGTCAAAATATGGTTTATTTCTCGCTTTTTAGTGACTTTGAAGTTCTATAACTGATTTTATTTGTCTAAATATGGGTAGACCTTCTAATTTTTAGTACATTTTTTTAAATCACATTTTTTTTTACCCGTTTTTTTTTTTTTTTAATTTCTAGTGCATTTTTTTATAACAGATTTTTAGTTTTTTTTACATGCATTTTGTATTTTTTTTGGTAAAAATTTTTTTTTTGGGGTCGGTTTTTTTTTGTAAAAAATTTTTTTGAAGTCGGTTTTTAAAAAAATTTTCTTATTTTCCCATTATGAATGAGTTTACCATTTCAAAAAAAAAAAAAAAAAATTTCGCAGAAATCGGTTATCACATATAAAATGAGGATTTTCCTCGATTTTCCGGAGATCCCCTCATCAGAATGGGATTTGGTGACAATGGGACCAATGGGAAACCAAACCCTTCAAAACAAAAAAAAAAATTCAAAATCGGTTCATAAATGTCGGAGTTCTGAGGTGACACACATAAAAAAAAAAAAAAAAAAAATACAGACGAATTGAGAACCATCCTCCTTTTTTGAAGTCGGGTTAAAAATTATATGTGTAAAAAAATTTGTTGGTACTGCTGCGCGTTGTTGAAAACAGCTGTGTGTTGTCGTCAGTGTTCCCATTCGTCACATAACATATCATGCATACACTAGTCATTATACATATACTAGTATATAATTTCAAACGACCTTCAAAAAGCGCGCCGGTACTCATGATGCCAACTGAACAATAAAAAATGACCTTCTGCTGCAGACATGAAAAAAAGCACTTTTACGCATATTTTATCAAAAAACTTAACAACCCGATGGTTATTCTCCCAAACTTTTTATTGAGAGAGTTCGAAGTAAAACCTGTCGGAATCGTGCATTTTATTTCACCATGTTTATGAAGATGCATGTGAAATTTCTCCAACTTACATAACGATTTTCTCAAAAACTTCATAGTGTTAAATTCTCAAAAAAATTCAGGTGATTTCTGAGGATTCATTTTACTAATATTGTGCATTTCGTGAAGTTCTTGATAATCTAATAATAGTTTGGAAATATCTTAATAAAAATAAGATTATAGAAATGATAATATAGACATAATTATTATGATAATGTACTCGGATACAAGACAAAGCCAGGCTGAAAGAGTTACAGAATTTCAATATCAGGTAAAGTTATCGCGGAAAATATTATATCAACTTTGTGCGTAATCGGAGTGGGCTTCTCCCCAGCAATAGCGAAAATACCCATTTTTGAAACGGTAATAGCTAGAAAAAAATGTAAAGACAGAAAATGTTCCTTTTTTTTAAAATAAACAACTATTGTTTGAAACTTTATTCATAAATTCTGTATATACCGGGTATTTAATTAACTCAGTTAGTTGTTATTTTCACTTGTTTACTTGTTAAGCATATTTAGAAGGTAAGGTTACTTTCTATAAAAAATTACTATAGAACTTGTAGAAAACTGGTTGTTATTTAACGACGTTTTACTAAATGTATTATTTTTGTCCACTTTGGATACTAGCTCTTTAATGATACGATTGTTCTTGAAATATTACAAGGCATACATTCATTCATTTGGTATATAAAGTATTGTAGCTACATATTTTTCCTGAGATACTGGGCACTAAAATAGAGCTTGAATAACTTGAACATTCAATTTTTGAAATAGTGCAAAATGTATCTATTTAACGAAACTAGAAAAATATTCCCGTACACACCCGAGCGGCGAGAATGCTAGAACAAAATCTAGAATTATACATACCGAACAGCGCAGGGTTTGGCGTTGTTATCTCCTGTACTATAATTCATGGAGAAGACTACCATATAATTTTAATAATCCGTATATATATTCTATAATGGATGTATTATACATGTAATCAAAGAAAAAAAGAGAAAAAATCTTTTCTTCGTAATATTAATGAAGCTATTAATCATAGTATCCAAGATTTATTTTAAATAACTTTATGACTTACAAGTTTCCTTTAACATGTACAAAAGCTTCGTAAAAACATTGAAAATTATAACTATCAAACAAAAATATTACTTGTAGTGGTTTAATTCAATGAATCTCTGTTAAAAAATACCTGAGAATAATTTAAAAATTTCTAATTGGTAACTTTCTTAAATTACAGCAAAGATTCGCATTTGTTTAGCAAACTCAAATTCACTACATAATTGTATCGTATTGCACAAATCAAATACCAAAAATCGTATACCAAAAAAAGTGCCTTAAGAATGTAAAAATTATTTTCATCTAGCTTTACAAACAACCAAGATATTCACAATTGTTTAAAAGTCGAAAAATCGAACTTTTGCTTATAACTCGCAAACAAAAGATGCTAGCAAATTTGACACCAATGAATTAGTCTCAAAAAAAGATATCGAGACGTGCCATCCATTTTTTTCTATCTCTTATAGTTACCGAGTTACACCATAAAACCATCGAAATTGACTCACTCTGTACAACGCTTCGTTATCTTTTAGCTGGCCATACCGTGAGGTATTTCAAAGTAGGCTTTAGGGACACCACTAAAATATATATAAATATCCATCCCACCAAAAAAAAAATATGAAAGTGGCAAAGTTTATGCGTACAAAAAGTAGTGATATTCCAGCAAAAACAAAAATGATCGCCTTCAAAAGTAGTGAAATCTATGGAAGGTTTAAAATGTTTAACAATTGTGAGAACATGATTGTTATATATTTATTGTTTAAGTTTGTTGGGTGCAAGGTATTTCATATTTTACTTGGCAAGTTTTTTCTTTGAATTTTAAGTGTAAAACAATCTGATAATTTGGTAAGTTAAATATGAAATACCCTGCACCTGAGAAACATCGCGATAAACTTATGGTGGTATTGGTTTTAGTGGAATATCATTAAGTTTTTTAATGCTCACTGTAGAAAACACATAATATAGAATATCTCTCTAGAAAAGTCGAAAAATATATGAGATCTAAGGTTGTGAAAATCAGCTTTACTTCGATTGATTACCAGTTCATTTATTCTCAAACTCTAATATATAAAGGTTGTTTTTTTTAAGAGGGTGAGAATTTTAATTAAAAATACAAAATGATTAATTTTATTCATAAAATTTGTTTTATTTAGAAGTTCAATGTATCCCATTAATGTTTAAATATGAATTTGGACATATGTCCACCTCGGCTGCTCATGACGATCTGCAATCTGTCAAATCTGGTCTTATTTCTGTCATAACTCGTTCTATGTTGGCTTCCAGGTCGTCGATTGTAGCTGGTTTGTTTGCGTACACCAACGACTTAACACAGTGATTCTCAATCTTTTTTTTTGTCGCGGTACACTTTTAACGACATCAAAATTTGACGGCACACAAAGAAAAAGATAAGTAAAAAGTTGTTTACTTACCTATATAATACAGTGAATAAAATAGTTTATGATAATAATTTTGAATGTAAAATAAAATAATATGTACTACAAAAACAACAGTACGTTTATTAAGGGATTAATTATAAGTTCATAATAAGAATACTTTTAATGAGAAATTTGAGCTCGATGTTTTTTCATAATTTCATTTATATTTGGTCGTAAAAATGACAATGCTACTCTCATAGCGTCTTCTACCGCTCTTGTTTTCGTTTTTACGTTGGTTAATACTTTACTATATACATTTCTAAAATTTGGCGACACACTTTAAGAATTTGGCGGCACACAAGCGGCACAGTTGTTGAGAATCACTGAGTCTTAACATATCACCACAGAAAATAATCGAGTGTTCTTAAATCACATGACCTAGAAAGCCAGTTAACAGGCCCAAATCGAGAGATAATGTTTTCATTAAAGTTTGTTATTAACAAATCAATGGATTCACGTGCTGTGTGGGCTGTAACTCCATCCTGTTGAAACGCATTTCGTCTGGTTCGATGTTTTCCATATTTTCAAACAAAAATCGTTGATCATGGTTTCATAATTTGTTCCATTGACCGTAACGTTGGCTCCAGCATCAATTTTTAAAGAAATAAGGACCAAAGATACTGCGAGCTTGCAATCCACATCAAACAGTGACTTTTTCTGGATGCAATGGTGTTTCCAATATCTGTTCTGGATTTGTCTCACTCCGAAATCTACAATTTTGTTTGTTAATAAAACCATTTAGCAAAAAATGAGCGTCATCACTAAACACAATTTTTCGATAAAAAAAAGATCTTCGTCCAACTTTTCCAGGGCAAAAAATTAACAAACGTACGACGCTTTAAATGATCTTGAGGCTAAAATTCCTGCACCAGCTGGATCTTATATTGATGTAAGCCAAGATCTTTGCGCAAAATTTTCCATATTGTGGACGGACAAAGTCCAAGTTGTTGCAAACGACGTCTAATCGATAACTCTGGATCTTCATTTACACTTTCACTTACAGCGGCTATCGTTTCTTCAATACGAACATTTTTTTGACATAATGTTCGCCTAGCATCAAGAAGAGTAAATGTGGTACGAAGTTTATCAACAGTACGGCGAATTGCTTGTTCTGATGGACGATTATGTCGACCATAAATTTCACGAAAATTTCTATGCGTTTCACGAATTGAAGATCGATTTTCAAAGTAAATTTTAATAATTTTAAAGCGTTATTGAGGCGTGAGTCTTTACATGATGAAATGGCAAAATATAATGAAAAAAAAAAAACTTAAATAAAATTATTCCTATTTTAATAAATTTATCCCTATCGCAAGTTCTACCATACCAAAAAAATACCCGTAACAAAGATATTTAGGATTTTTATTTTTATCAATATTATTAACAGAATAAACACTTTTTAACAAAAAATACAACCAACGAAAGAAGAAAGTAACTGAAAAGCAAAAAATAATAACTTTGTAACAAAAAATTAAACCTTCATAAAAAGAAAGGAAAAAATAAAAAGTAACTTTTTAGTCTAACTGACTCCTTCACTAATGTAAATACCCAAATAATTTTGAGTCGGCGCCAAACAAACAAAGTGTAATATTTTGTAAGGTTTACTTTTAACTGAAAATCAGATTCACCCTTCGCATATTTCAATGGAGATTTTTTGGCGCCGACTCAAAATTATTTAGGTATTTACATTAGTGCAGGACTTAGTTAGACTAAAAAGTTTTTATTTTATTTTTTCCTTTTTTTCTTCGACGGTTTAATTTTTTGTTATACATTTATTATTTTTTGCTTTTATTTTTTTGTGGCTTATAGTGTCATTAGAACTACATATGTGTGTCAAGTTTCAACAAGTTCACAGATGAAAATTCAGTGGTGAACAATCAGCCATTCATACAATCATTCCCTATGTTTCGACTCTTAGAGCCGATTTTTTTTTCTAATTTATATGGTATCAATTTCGAAGTATACCCAATAAAAAAAAAATTATCTAAATCGGACTACTCTGTGAAAAGTTATGCGTGGCCTTACATAAAAAAGTTTCTTTCAAATAGTGTTTACACACAGAAGAAATATAATCGATAATGATATTTTTCTTTAGTGGAAGCGCTGGGAAGTCTTATCTTTTATTGTTTTGTGGCTAAAATTTGAAATTTTTTGTTCAAATTTATATGGGACCAACTTTGAAGTATACCCTATCCAACAAGAAAAGAATTATCAAAATTGGAATACTCTGCAAAAAGTTATGCGTGATCATATATTTTAAAAAAAATATACAGGTTGAATTGAGTACCAAATTTTTTCGTCGGTAAAAAAATTATGAAGAACGAAAATGAAGTAAACTTAATTTTATATAACTTTGTATGTTATACATTTTTAGATTTTTGTAAGTTTCATATCAAATTTTGTGTTCCACTCTCCCGTTTATTGAAAAGAAATCAACCTAGGAATTCATTAAATATTACAATATTTTTTGTGTGAGTCAGTAGTGAGTGATCAAAACGTCGATTTTAGGGTTAAATATATACGAAACCACTAAAGCGGTTATCTTGGGTCTCATGCTACGTTTCAAATTTGAAATACACAAATTGTTTACGTACATTTAAAAAATTGGTGTATACAGTGATGCATCAACTTGTCTAGCATAGGTGGGCAAACTTTGACTGTACTCAGCTCTGAGTGAGAGGTAGAATGAGAGATAGAGTAAATACAGGGTTCCTACCAACTACCAGGGTTGGCAATTTATTACTAATTTCTAAATGGTTAAATTTTACATCAAGTGGGAATACATATAGTTATTGTTGTTGTTGTAATTATTGTTATTGCTATCATCATTATTGTTATTATTATTATTGTTATTGTTATTATTATTATTATGTTTTTTGGTGTATCTCTCCATTTTGTAAAAGATATTTCTTAAGCAATAAATATTTTATAAAACTATTTCTAAATCGCTTGAAAAAATTATTGGGCAATAATCGGTAGACAACCTGTATTGAAACATCGTTCCGTCTTACTTCAAAACATACCTTTTTTACTTATTCTCGCACAGCTTATGGAGAGCCGTCTGTGCCCACCACTAGACGCTACCATGCTATGTGAAATAAGAGTTAAACAATTATTTTTTAATTTTTAAACATATAAAACTTTAATCTTAACGTTGAACACATTGTACAATAATAATAAGAATAATAATTTTGTATGCAGGTTGAAACTTGTTGAAAATCAACGGTTTAATACGATCCTTTTCTTGAGCTAAAATTTATACAGCTGTACTTATGTTTTATGGGTTACAACAAAGCACAATATAATAATAATAATTTTTATTTGTAAAGCTGTACATTACTCGTAACAGATACATTTTTTAATTTTTTTAGATTTATCATTCTGGTTAATCCTGTTTATAGATGATCGTAAAATATCAGTATATTGTTGCATATTCTTGTTGGATATGGATGTATTTGTAGGAATATACCAAAATATCTTGGTATATTCGACCTAAAATCGGGGTTAATAAGAATTATTAAAAAGAGAAATTTGTGGACTTTAATTCAATGTTTATTTTTATCTCGATATTTAATAATCAATCTACATGTTTGTTGGTATTTACGTCGTGTAAGCAAGGGAAGAATTTATTGCAGTATGGTGACTAGATATTGAACTCAGAGATATAGTATATCGACACTACATGCTTCACTAAAATACAGTAATAATACAGCAACAATTCTATCAAATAATTGCCATAACATGTTATGTATTAGATTATCAAATGATTATTAATGAGAACTCTAGGTTTTTGAAATAAAATTTCAAATTCGCCCCAATACCAAGATCAGTTTTTGTATTATAAATACGTATTTCGACTACAAAATAATCATCATCAGTATAAATTAGCTAGTCGTAATTTACTCTTTGACAATTAGAAATAGATAAAAATAGAGATCAATAGACAAAAATAAAATAAATAAAAATGTAAACAAATAAATTAAATTTTATTTATGATAAATTTTATTGAACTTACTCTTGTTAAAATTGCTTTCATTCGATTTAATCTAGTTAACATCATCCTTATTAAAATTACTCTTATATTGTCTCAGGATATGTTATTCGTTGCTAATTTGGTCACACTTTCACGACGTTTGAATGAAAATTATTTATTAATATCGTCGTTTTTTCGAAGTTATAATACAAAACGTCTTAGAATCTATAGTACCTAGCCTATGCTTTACCTATAATACATCATCTTATTAAATAAATACATCGAAATCTATAAACATTTTACATCGTTTCTTAAATGGAAAAATCTTATAAAAAAAACCATTGATATCTAAAATTAACCTAAGTTGGACGGATAAGCCGTCTCTAAAACTAGACCTTAATGAAAATATTTACAATTTAGATTACACTGAATCAGTTGTAATCGACATCATGTGGCATGCTAGCATGCGGTATCGTTTCCTGAAAAGCAAGGTACGCGGGTCAAATTGGCCCTGTTCATTGATTTCCGGGAAAGGATTTTTGCGGGATGATTGGAAATAGGATTTCGAAATGGTTTGGATAAAGGTTTTGATTGTGGGGTGTCCAGCTTCTCTGTGGAGTGCTTCAGCCGGGTATCGTAGGGGGACTTTCAAAATCGTCCGAAGACAACGATTTTGAAATTTTTGCATTTTCGCAAGCTGCGAAGGTGCAACGTTAGACCAGATTGGTGCAGCGTACGTGAGTATGGGCCGGATACATGACTTGAAAAGTCGATGTTTCAGACGTTCGTCCAACCTACTCCTAGCGTTGATAGTGGGTAGAACCCAGCAAAGGATGCGTTTCCAAGGGCAAGACGTTTTTTAACGTTCCGCGTCCAATTCAACTGCCTTTGAAGGGTTACTCCCAAGTATTCAACACTTTGAGTCTGTTGGATTTCAGTGTTAAACATCTTCAATTAAGGTGGGTAAGAAGAAAATTTATTCTTCTTTGTGAACAAGACGGACTAAATTACGATTACGAAATACGTATTTATAATACAAAAACTGATCTTGGTAATGGTGCGAATTTGAAATTTTATAACATGTTATGATTATTTGATAAAAAGCTTTATTTACATGACTAGCGATACTTCGATTTGTAGATGAGTCTCATTTATCTTTTTTTAATCAAAAAAGTTATAATTCACTCATGAAATTATGTCTTAAGATTGGCAACCATGCCTAATTATCATAATTATCTCTTAGCATACACAGACAGTTATAAACACTGTAAAGGTTTTTTGATACATTTTCCACATGTACACGGTATATAATGTATTAAGAATGTGGAATCTTTTCTTGTTGTGGAATAGGTATAATGGTATTATTGAACATCCAGACGCAATCGCTGAAGTATCGACACTTATATTTGTATTATGAAAGATAACGTATTTTGTTTTTGGTAAATTAACAATCACTGACTTGACACCATTCACGAAATTATATTTAATATATCTTTTAATATTTCC